>VZRQ01005701.1:0-11831 GCA_013397975.1 Machaerirhynchus nigripectus
ACATCTTTACTGCTTTACTGAAAATATTTTTTCTGTGAAGGAGGTACACAACCCATTAACTCATAACTCTGTACCACAATGGTGATATTTAGCTTGTAAAGCTTCCCAGGCTGCTATTTTCTGAGAGCATTCCTGTATAACCTGTAGTAGCTTCCTCTGGTAGCATTTTGTCTTACTGCTTTATTTGGGGTAGAATTCTATTTTTTCAAATATCACACCTTTTACAGAAATACATTTCCTCTGATGACTGCCTCCCACATGCATGAGATCAAATTTGCAGTATAACCTAATTAAAGACAACCGTGTAATTACTGTTCCCAGTTGCTCAGCACCCCTGGCAGGTGATTCTGGGATCGCCATCCTGCCGGGGAGCTGTGGACAGGAGCCACCCACCCCACATGTGCCCCTGGTCCTGCAGCCTCTGGGCAGTGCTGCACACAGAGAGGCCAGCTGATGCTGCAGTGCCCCGGATGACGTGGTTTGACTTGGCAGAGGAGTGCTGGCAGTTAGTTGGTTTTTGAGGAAACAGTGATGGCTCCCAGCCAGCTAAAGGCTGAAGTCCTTGAGCCAAGGTGTGTGCCATGTCGCTTGGGCCTCCTGTATGCCTCTAGTGTCAGCCATGTCCTTATTGGGCTAATAGGGTGCTGTGGTTTGACCCTGGCTGGATGCCAGGCACCCACAAAAGCTGCTTGCTCACCCGCCTCTGCAGCTGGACAGAAGGGAGAAAATATAATGAAGGGTTCATGAGTTGAGATAAGGACTGGGAGAGGTCACTCACTAAATACCATCAAGGGCAAAACAGTCTCAACGTAGAGATGTTAAGTACATTTATTGCTAACAAAATCAGAGCAGGATAATGAGAAGCAAACCAAGTCCTTAAAAACACCTTCCCCCCACCCCTGTCTCCTTCCCAGATATACCTCCTACCCCAGTGGCAGAAGGAGGCAGGGAATGGGGGTTGTGGTCAGTTCATCACCTGTGGCTTCTCCCATTGCTCAGGGAGGGGAGTCATTCTCCTGCTGCACTGTGGGGTCCCTCCCACAGGAGACAGTTCTCTCTGAACTCCTCTGATGTGGCTCCATCTCATAAGCAACAATTCCCTGCAACTTGCTGCAACTTGAGTCCCTTCCATGGGTAACAGTCCTCCCAAAACTGCTGCAGCAGGGGTCACTCTCCCATGGTGTGCAGTCCTTCAAGGACGGGCTGCTCCAGCCTGGGAGCAGGGCCCCCCTCTCTCCACTGGGTCTCCCACTGGATCACAGCCTCCTCCAGGCATCCACCCACTCTGGCATGGGCTCCTCCATGGGCTACAGGTGGATCTCTGCATTCCCCGTGGACCTTCATGGGCTGCAGGGGGACAGCCTGCTTCACCACGGTCCTCACCACAGCCTGCAGAGGAATCTCGGCTCTGGTGCCTGGAGCACCTCTTCCCCCTCCTTCTCCACTGACCTTGGTGTCTGCAGATTTTTCTCCTCTCACATATTCTTGCTGCACTCCTCTCTGACTGGAAAATGACAACTGTGCCACCAACTTGGTTTTTCTTTCTTCTTAAATCTGTTACCTCAGAGGTGTTACCACCATCTGTAATTGGCCCAGCCTTGGCCAGGGGCATGTCCATCTTTGGAGCCATCAGGGATTGGATGTGGCAGACACTGTGGAAGCTTCTGGTAATGTCTCACAGAAGCCACCTCTGTGGCCCTCCCACTACCAAAAAACAAGCCATGTAAAACCAATACATAGGGAAACATGGCATTGTCAAGGCAGGAGGAAACAGTAAACTGAAAGCCAGCTGTTTTAAAGTAATGTAAAAGGAAAGTCAAGCCAGCTTTATAGGTAGCTTTGAGATATGTAGTTCTGCATGTTGAAATTCCCTAGATTTTTAAGGGTCTTGCTTGTATTTGAAAGCTGGATCTGTTGTGTCCTGTCCTGTGATTTTGAGATGTTGTGACTTGACCTGTGCTGAAGGACATGTGTCTGCATGTCTATGGGGCATGACTAGACTTTTTTCCTGCTTTTGGTGTCTGAATATCATATAGCGGCAGTTACCTTGGGAACAGCTGGAATCAAAGATTTTGAAGGTATTTTCCAGCTGAAACTGTTCTATGATGCTGTGAAAGATGACAGACTGAGTTCTTGATCTGATTGAGTGTGGCAAACCATTGCTTGGCAATTATTTGCCTTGATTTGTAATTTATTTTCAACTTTCTAAGTCATCCCTAGATGTGATTTTTCTGTATCCGACAGTGTGCTTGGAAGCAATATTGTCTGAGGGCTAGGGAAGAGGAGAGTTTGTACAAACCTACTAATGATTTTCACGGGATGTTTTAATGCCACAAGGCAGGCATCAGAGAGGAATGGGTAGAATATGAACGGAGAGCACAGCATCCCCCACTCTCATCTACAAGTTGCTTCAAAGTTGTGTGAGCACCTCTTTGCACACATTTACCTTGCCCAGTTTAGAGACAGCACCAATTTTTTTATTCAGAACTCAAGTATGTAATAACAAGTTTCAGGACTTGTCTTTCAGGTTAAAAAAAAAAAATTCTGTTGGCAACTTCATGATCCTTCACCAAGGTTTCACACAGCAAACACTTGTAGTGCTGAAGATCCTGCAGCCATTTGGGGCTTTTTTTTCATACAAGTTGCAAGAGTGGGATTGTCAAATTGTATGTCAAAGGGCAGGACTGAGGAAATGCTGACATATGGTTTCATTTGTTTGCACCACTATTTAGCGTTTAAGATTTAAAAGGTATTTCAGCTATTTCTTCTCATATTGTTAGTTTTGAAATTGCAACATCACTTTTAAAACAAATTTTTTGCATGCAGTCTTGCATATTTTCTTCATATATTTTTATCTTGATTGCATCCTTCTTTTGCTCCATGACTTGTTTTAGATTTTGATTTTTTTAATTTAAAAATTGGCTACTTGCTGAAACTAGCTTGATGCCAATTTTGGTGACACTCCTCTTCTCAGCATCTTTAAATATATTGTCTATCAACTTCATTTATACAATTGCGCATTTTTTCTCTACGATGATGTGACTATTTATTTCACTTTTAAAAGCCAAATTTAAACACTGCTGCTCAAAGGGGAAAAGAAATTAAAATGAGTAAAAACAAAACCAAAATTCAGATGAACTTGTAAACATTGTTTAAGTAATTTCTGCTTTGCTAGAGAAGTGCTTGGACTCTACATACATGATGTCAGCCAGTCCATGACACCGAGTAAAGATGCAGATGGGTTTATATAATGTGTTGTCATGTGGTTGTACAATTCCTGGGGCTGCAAGTGACTGGTACCAGTGAGCTGCTGTACATCTCTGCCCTGCTGTGTTGTCCCATTTCTATCTCACCATAAGGATGCCTTTATGCTAAAATACAGTTGCTGGTTCTGAGAATGGTTCTTTTCTGCCTCTGGCCCTAAAATCCAGTGTTCTTCCTCCTCTGCTTTATCTTTCAGCTCCCACTTGTTGTTAAGCAAGTCTGCAAATTATCAAATATAGCCCTACATTAGCAGGGCACAATCCCTATCAGCAGATGTACACGGCCCTTCTACGACACGTGTGGATATAGTCAAACATAGCTACACTGCAATAGCTATTAAAATTAGTTGCAAAAGAATATCAAGACCTTTTGACACAGCATGGTTTGCAGTAGCAGCTTGTTCCTAAAGAGATGTGATTTGTCTGTCTGCAGCTGCTCATCAGGGGCCAGTTGGAGCTCTGGGAAGGAGGGAACAGCATGCTGGGGTGTCGTCTGCAGTACTGCTTTTACCTGGACCTTCAAGCCTGCTCTTGTTGCCCTCACTCAAGCTTCAGTTTGTGATAATGGGAGATTTACTTTACTGAATTTTGCAGGATTGGACTTCATTCTTGTCAAACTTCTGAGGATCTGCGGACATCTCAACTGCCAGGATCAAGACTGTTTTATATAAAGTTTCTGTTAAAGAACCTTCCGGTTTTCTTTTAGACACTCTGGAAGCCTGGAGACACTGGATCTGACTAAATCCAGAAGCATGTTTCAATCATTGCATTTTTGACTTTGTCTATACATTTTCTCCCATCTGCCAGAAGCATGACCGTACATGCACATTTGCATTTCTCTTTGTTTCTACAGGTCGGCAAGTTGATTTTGTGTTGTTACAAACTGATGCTTGTTAGCTCTTAATGCTCTTGCATCAAGCATAAGGTGAGAACTGTTTCTGCAGGTTTTTTTCATTTCAGTGTTTATTTGTTTATCTGTTCCATTGACATGTGCCATAAAAAATACCTGCTTAATCAAATTATAGAATCACAGAATAGTTTGGGTTGGGAGGGATTTTAAGTTCATCTCATTCCAAACCCCCTGCTCTGGGCCCCATCCAGCCTGGTCTTGAACACTGCCAAGGTTGGGACATCCACAGCGTTCCTGGGCAACCTGTGCCAGTGCCTCAACACCCTCACAGGGAAGAATTTCTTCCTAACATCTAATCCAAACCTACTCTATTCTAGTTTGAAGCCATTCACCCTTGTCCTGTCATTACAATTCCTGATGTAGAGACCCTCTCTGGCTTCCCTCTAGGCCTCCTTCAGGTATTGGAAGGTGCTGTGAGGTCTCCACACAACGTTCTCTTCTCCAGCCTTAACAGCCCCAGCTTTCCCAGCCTGTATCTGCAGGGGAGGTGCTCCAGTCTCTGTTGGAACTGTGGGGCCTCCTCAGGACTTGCTCCAGCAGTTCCATGTCCTTCTTATGCTGGGGGCCCCAGAACTGTGTGCAGTGCTGCAGCTGGCGTCTCAGGAGAGCAGAGTGGAGGGGGAGAACCCCCTCCCTCGACCTGCTGGCCATGTTCGTTTGGATGCAGCCCAGGACTCCATTGGCTTCTGGGCTGGGAGAACTCAGTGCCAGCTCATGGTGAGCTTTTCATCAACCATCCCTGCAAGTCCTTCTCCCAGGGCTGCTCTCAGTCACTCCTCTGCCCAACCTGTCCGTGTGTCTGGGATTGCCCTGACCCATGTGCAGGTCCCAGCATTTTGCTTTGTTGAGCTTCATGAGGTTTGCACAGGCCCCACCTCTCCATACTGTAAGGGTCCCCCTGGATCCATCCCTCCCCTCCAGTGTGTGATGGCACCACACAGCTTGGTGTTGCTGGCAAAATTGCTGAGCGTGTGCACAATCCTACTGTCCATGTCACCACAAAGATTTTGAACGGTATCAGCCCCAAGACCAACCCCCGAGGGACACCACTTGGCACCGGTCTCCATGTGGACAGTGAGGTGTTGACCAGGACTCTTTGACTGATCAGGTATTTGACATGAAGCCCCTTTGCACCTTACATCTTTCAGCAGAAGTTTAATGAATAACATTTTTCTCACTCCTGCAGCAACAGAACTGTGCTGATTGTGCAAAGAGCCCTGAGGTGCTAGAAATTAGATGACTAATGAACAGAAAGACAGCAATGTATGGTCTAGTTTGTTGGGATTTTGGGTTTGTTTTCTGAAGAGTACTTGGAAATATTCATGACCATGCAAATAATACCTGTCTGTACCTATCGTGTAATCTTTCACAGCTAAATGTTTGTCTTCCTAAAGCAAATACTACAGACAGTCCTGTAGTATTGAAATTTTACCATGGGGAGTAGCTGAGCCTGCTCTGTACAAACCTGGGCTCCTCAGGCAAGGAGCTACTCTGTTACAGCTGGAGACAGTGGTAGCTCCGGGCCCCTGGGTAAGTGCAGGCATCCAGGGGAGTATTGCAACCACAATCTCTCCGTGTTTCTAGAGCGTAAAAAATTGTCTGAGCAACAAAGTCTATGTGAGATTGCTGGTGGATAAGCTTCAAGGTTCCCTTCTGCCAGAGCAGCAGGGAGAAAATTGTCCTACTTGTGCAAGACAGCAGCAACATGCCTAACTGGATTCAGATTCCTGTTGATTTGTGCCTTTGCTTTTCTCCTTGGATGATTTGCTTATCACTTTCCACATTTGTTTTTCTCTCACTTCTGAACAGTTTAGGCATGGTGCAAAAGAGGAATTTGTTGACTGAAAAGTGAGAAAACAGAATTCTCGTCTGCAAAGTTTTGAACAAAGTTGATAATTATTGCCAGGAGAGGTCAAAAAGTTCCTCTGAGAGGCTAAACAACCCAGCTGCCCAGAGGATGTCCTAGGAAAACACGCTTGTTCCCCAGGATGTCCCTGTCTGCTGTCCTAGACGACTTTCATCTGCTTCTTAATTTCACCTGCCTGTGGTCTGGCATGTAGCTGCTGTAGTTTCTAATTCATTTCTCACTTTGCACTTCATGAATATATAATTTCTTCCATTTGGCTCCCACAGTTATCCTGTATGGTTCTGCTGTAATGAAGAGGGATGCCAGGTACCACAGTTGTGCTCCTTTCATCAGGAAGGCATAAACAAATGAACTCAAGGATGGGGAGGAGGAGTCATGTGTCGCAGAGTGAGAAGGCACAGTTGTGCCATCACCTATACATCATTTCCACAGCTTTCTCCAGTCCTGAAATTCAGGTTTTCTCTTTCTGTTTGGCCAGGATACTGATGAAACTCAGAATCTGTGTTAATAATTGGGTTCATTGGAATTCATTAACTTTTTAGCTGAACTTCAGAGTAATTCCACCCATTTTTGCTGACTTTTATGTTGGATCAGCAAGTCCCTTTTTGTCACGCAGAACTCATTAATTTCAGTGAGATCTTGTTTTGAAGTTTAGTATTCATTCACACCCATAATAGGAAACAGAAAGTACAAGGTTGATACCAATTAAAACCACTGGAAGTTTCTTTCTGCACAAGCGTGGGTGGTGATGTCCTTTGACAGGCTGTGTCCTGGCAGCAAGGAGAAATGCCCGCTCTTGCTGCACTAACACAGCGCTTTTCAAAACAGTCACATCAATGTCCTCCTTGTGTAAATTTGATTATTCATATCCAAGTTTCTGGTTTATGTTCTTTTGAACCTAAGGATATGGTCTGAGTTTTCCAAAACTTGTGTGTACAAGCGTAATCTTCGAGTGACAAACAAGGCAGTGAAGTGACATACTGCTCCCATGAGCCTGGGAGGGCTGGACGGAGTGTGGGCAGTGGTGTCTGCTTGCTAAGTTTGAAATATGCTGAGGAAATCATGACCTGAGATGTTTAGAACTGCTTGAAGGGTTTTGAAGCCACATTCCTTTTTAAAAAAATAGTATAAACTCTCTTAGCTTTAAGAAACCCAATAGCACATTAGCAGTAGTGACATGAGCAGCAGTGCCCTGTGATCATGTGCTTAGCTCCAGATGGGGTAAATGTGGGCTGGCCTTGTCCTGCTGCTGTAATCCTGCTGACCCTCAGAGCCTTCTGTGGGGTTTTGTGTTTTCCTGGGGCTTTGTAATTGTGTCCCACATTGGTTTGGGGACTGAGTAATTGTTTTTTGTCTCATAGTGTCTTTTTGTCTCATAGTATCTGTTCACTGAACCAAGCTACACATGCTTTTAATCCTAATATTCTCACTCTTTCTAACAAGCCTAGCTGCACATCTTTACCTTCCCACTGTAGCTTGTATTTGACTCAGTCTTTCAGTAGGAACCGTCCTTACATTTTATTTTTGATTTCACCAGTATATTGGGGTTTTTTTATTCAGATGTCAACAAGATTTTCAAGTAGAGCTGCAAGCACTGATATTTAATTCATAGAGTTCTGTCAAATAATGTTGTATTATGTCTGCTGAGAGTACCAAGGTATCATCTCAACTCTTGCTTTCTCAGACTGTTGACAGCCAAACCTCCTGGCTGTCCCTGTGCACCTGTGTGTGGCTCTCCTCTGCACCTGCTACTGGTGGACTCCATTTTTTTTAATGCTTTTTTCTGTAGCTTTGGTACAGAGTTTTTGAAATGCTGGAAATTATTTGGGGCCTTACACACCAAAACTGGAGACACATTGGGATTTTTCAAAGACTAGAGCATGTTGTTAAGGAAAGCAGCTTATGCAAACCTGGGGCATAAGTCTTCTCAGAGCTTTTGAACTAAATCAAAGAACATATTATTACAAATTACCAGTATAAAGTACTCTGGGAACAGTCCAGTGAGGAGGCTGGGGAAGCACAGTAAGATACGCTCCTTATACTTCTGCAAATGTTTTTAACACAAAATTGCTCATTCTCTCTTACATATGGGGAAAACAGATATGCCCAAAGTCTTATTTCAAATGTTCTCTTGCCTTATTAATATTTGCTAGGTACTTTAATATACAGCCTTGAGCTATGGCAATTGTGGTGCATGGAGGGAAAGGCTGTAGTGACTCAGGTGCTGCCATAGGTAACTGTAGGTTTCAACTGCAGATATTCTTTTTTCCATATTGTATAATATGTAATAACTATGAATAGTTTTGCAATTATTCTCATAATATTTTTAGAAATGACATTTTTCTGGGGTGGAAAAAAAAGATTGATAGAAATAAATCTTAAAGGAATGGTTTTGTGCAGAGGAAAACAGTGTAAGTAGAATTGTCCAGGGTGGCTTTTTTACAACCAGGTTTCTATGCTAAGATTTTGTGAGCAGTATAATTCAACCATATAATTCTCATTTATTAAAAAAAATTTTTAAACATGTATAGTGTCACAGGAGTGGTAGAGGACAGGGAATTAGAACAGAAGGCAGAAAGAGGCAGATACAGAATATATGACAGGACATGCATATTTATGAGGCATGGCAGCAAAAATGGCAAGGTAAATAGCTTTAAGTGCATGCTGTAAAAGCAAGGTTGAACATGAAAACAATCAGGAACGATTCAGAATCAGCACAGTAGTGAATCTCCAGGACAATTTGGAACTTTTTTGGTTCTGCTTCTAGGTGCCTTGAAGTTCCACACTGACAGTGAGTGAAGCAAGAAAGAGCCATGCCAAAGTAGGCATTGAGGGGATATAGGTTAATCCCCTACCTCATCCAGTAGGCCAGTCTCTAAGTAGACTTCTATGGAGAGAAAATATTATTCCATGTTCAAATGGTTGGTTATTCTCTTTCTTTGTGCAGCTTCCCAGTGTAAACCTTCTTTCCTGGGAATCAAATTTCCACAGGGCTCCCATTCTGTGTTGCAGCTTTTACTGTGTAGGAGTTAGACCTGTTAGAGCAATTTTATGTATAATCTGCTATTAGCAGTAATTGGGGCTTAAATGACAAATTGGAAATTTTAAATAATAACTTTTAAATCTGGGTGGAACAACAGAAATCACAGTGAAATGGCCTGACTCTGCTCTTACCTTCTTTCTATTTAGGTCCCTATAGCAGATGTACAGAACCAGGGAACTCAAGGAAGTTTTAAACATATTCAGTGGTTTACAGGCTTTCTGCATGTCTGTACATGCACCTTTGTGCACCAAGTCTTGCACGTGAGATGCCGCTGCTGCAAAAATTCACACCAATTCAGGCTGTTATGGTGAGTGCGTGGCCTTCCAGAGAAACTTCTTTAACTTACAGTTGGGCAAAAAAAGCCATGTTTTCACAAAAGTCATCCTACACATAAAAGAACAGCTCTTCTTTTTGCAGGTCCTCTTATGATCAATTCAGTTTTGAAAACTACCCTCTAGATCAGATATTTTCACTGATGTTTCAGACCAAGAAGCCAACGAGTTATGTTTTTGCACTTGCTATCAGGTATAGAGTATTTACCTTTTTTAACTATAAGGACACTTTAGGATAATCCTGTCTACCTGACTGGATACTCATGCATGTAAAAAGAGCTACTTTAGTGTTTGAATCCTCATTTTGGTATCTTAGTATCAGATTTAGTATTGCATTTGAAAACAGATTTATGTGATTATACTCTCAAAATGCATTCTTACATATCTGGAAGTCTGCTGGTGAGATATCTAAGTGAGCAGGTAATATTTAAATTGTTGCTGACATTTGAGCTCTTCTAAGTGCTTATTCCCCGAGAAAGAAAGATGGGCAGTTACTGTCTGATTTCATGAGAAAATTTTTCTGCCAATCGAGTCAGTCTCAGCACCAACATGGAGTCAGGATCTGGTGCTGCATTGCCACAGGGGAAAGGAATGGGAAGGGGGTGATGAGAGATCTAGTTTTATTATGCAAGATAATCTTGGACAAGATACCATTTCATAACCCCCAGTTGCACAAGCAGATATCAGGTTTTTTTCTCTGACTTGTGCACATTTATTCCCTTCTGGTTTTGGGGTGCTCTTCTCTGTCTCCAACTAATTATCAGGTCACTATGCTTTGGGATTAGTCATTGCTCCTTATTTCTTGTCCTTGCCTGTGAACTCGCTCAGAGTGGGCGCTTGTGGTCTTCAGCAGTAACTGGGAACACAGGGGTCTGAGCTGCTGCCACTGGCACTAAGGACCATGGGGATCCGGCCCTTCCAGGAACAGCTGCATTTAGAGAACGCTGAAAATAACCCCAAAGTTACCGAGATGCATTTGAATGAACAGTGATGTTTTCCTCGAAGAAGCAATGACAAGTCCTTTAACTTTGCCCAGGGGTTAGGTTACTGGGCTGGCAGTCCCCATGCCACTTTCGAAGGGGGGTGATAGCACCAAACCTGAAGTCACTGCTGCCACGCAGCTCTAACTGTACTTCAGTAAATTTTAAGCTACTTTTGCTATCAGTGTGAAGCCCCTTAGGCAGTGGGTCTGGCTCTCCCAGATCTTTCCTGCTCCTCTTTAAATCCTGCCAGCTTGACTTTTGCTTGGAAGTTTGTGTACCCTCATCGATTTGCTTGGCAGGAACTGGAATGTTAAAAAGGCTTGCTTATAAATCTAAAAAAATTTGTGTAAAAGTCTCCCAAGATTTGGTTTATAGCTTTGAATGTTGGTTCTGTGTAAAGCTGCACAAACTTGAGCATTTGTAGAAGTTTGAGATGAGTTTGTAGGATGAGAAACTGGACAGCATTCGCAGATTCAGGACAGAGCAGTGTCTACTGCTTTCCCTCTGGCATTAGTGGGGCAGTCAGACCCTACAAGGCTGAAAGCCAAAGCCACAGGAAAAATGAAAGCAAAGTGCAAATTAGTATTCATTAATGACTGTTATTCTAGTGCACATACAATATCCAAAAGCCTGTGCATATATTTAAAAGAGTGCCACTGTCTCTTAGGAGAAGAATTAAATTCACTTGTTTTTGACTTTAATTGCTTCTGCAAAACTAAACTTGGGGTGGTGGCTTTGCAAGAGGAACATTACCTTGGATTTGTGTAGAACCTATGGGAAATAATTATATCAATGTGTGTAAGGTCTTTTCCTCTTCTAACAGGAGGAGAATTTGCTGAAATTTAGGCTGGTGGGATTTTACGCTGTTCACCTAAAAAATAAATAGTTAATTAAGTGAGAGAGAGAGACAGAGAGATGAGGTCTACAAAGCATGTCTTCCAACAAAGTATGGGTCAAAATTAATTAACTTATGACATAAGTATGGGTCAAAATTACTATTCCTTGGGTGAAAATCCAAGCTAACTCCTTTGGTGTCAGTGGATTCAGGAGAACAATGGTAAGACCAAGACATGGCCAAATTTTCAAGTAGTGTCAATGTAGGATTTGAGTATTAGCATTCAATTTAAGTACAGTGGTCTTAGTTCAGATAGGGATTCTTTTTAATGTGATAGGCTTTATAAGGTACCCTTGTTTTTAAAGCTAGTTGCATTATAAGATATTTATTCCTGATGTCTCTTTACTTTATATATCTCTTTGTCTAGAGATATATAATTTTCCTTTTAGTGTGTCGATTTTTTGGAGCTAGAAAAATGTAATTTATATGGACGAACTGCATTTCTGTGCCCTGATTGCATGGAATGACATCTGCTTACCCAGATTTTAATGTCCAAGTTCCTTTTGGGGATGTAGACTGGAAACCCAAATTATGAAAA
>VZRQ01005702.1:416-35469 GCA_013397975.1 Machaerirhynchus nigripectus
CTGAGGACAGACCTCACTGCAGCCTGCAACTTCCTTGTGAAGGGAAGAGGCGGGGCAGGCACTGCTCTCTTCTTCCTGGTGACCAGTGACAGGACCCAAGGGAATGCCCTGAATCTGTGTCAGGGGAGGTTTAGGCTGGATATTAGGAAAAGGTTCTTCACCCAGAGGTTGGTTGGGCACTGGAACAGGCTCCCCAGGGAAGTGGTCCCAGCACCAGCCTGGCAGAGTTCAAGGAGCATTTGGACAATGTTCTCAGGCACATGGTGTGATTCTTGAGGCTGGTGCTGTGCAGGGCCAGGAGTTGGGCTTGATCCTTGTGGGTCTGTTCCAAATCTGCCTATTCTGTATTTCTGTGAATTGAACCTAAAGAGTAATTTTGCTGAGTAGGATTTTTCATCCAATAATTTTATTTCATCTTCAGCTTAATTAAAGAATAAAGAAGGAAATGTGGGAAAAAATTTACTCCTATGTATAGGAAACAAAGTTCTGAACTTCTCTAATGGGATTTCAGGACAAGCTTTATTTGAGGAATTCTTTTTAAGTAGGGAGATGTTAGTTACAAGTGGACACAGGGTTTTTACAACTGAAGTTGTGTTTTATTTATGCTTCTTAGGATTAAGTAGGTAATCACAATCTAAATCATATAAAGAGTTGTGTTTGCAGTCCTCTTCCTCCCCATGTTTTACAGTGAAACTAATCTTATTCATAAAGATAGAGCATTCAGGTTTTATCGTCAGCTGTTTTTGGTGAAGGGCTGAATTGCACTTCTCAAGAATTGCAGAAGATATTTTTTTACCTGTTCCAAAAAACTTAAGGTGTCTTCTCTGAAGTTGCACTCAAAAATAAAACTTTTGAGGAAGTTGCTTTTACTTTCTTTATAATGCCTTTTCTGGAACTTCTAACTGTTCAGTAGCTGATACTTTAAATTCATTATCCTTCAAAAAGGGACTTGAAACAGAAGTATCTCCAAGGAGAAGCTAACAATTTCCATGGGGCTAGGAAAGATTAGAGCAATGCATCAAACATTAGGAAATAATGTAAAGCTAGCTCTATATAGGGGAAGGATGTAGTTGGTGATTTTCAAAGATGATGCATTCAGATGACTTTTTTTTTCTTTTTTTCTTTTTTTTTTTTTTTCAGTCGGAAACAGTAGGTAAAACTGTCTCTGAATAGGCAAATAATTTATTATGTTTTTATGTTGAAAGATTTATAGACTTCATCCAACAGGGGCTGATTTCATGAAAGCTGTGTTCAGTGCCTACCACAAAACGCTGTGAGGCCTCCAGGTGCTGTGGCTGTCAAAGTAGTTACTATGGTGCCTGTTGCATCTTTATAACTTGAAAATTAGGTATCTTTGCACTTGAAAACACCAGGGGATATAGTTGCCAAACTGCTTATTCTGAATACTAAGTAACAGATTTAATTGTAAATTTCCGTGTAGAAATTAATCAAAAGGAGGTGATTGAGGGAACGTGGTGTGCTGCTTGTGCTTGTTTATCTGAAGAGATGTTAGTTGCAGAACAGTGCATTTGTCAGAATTTCAAGTAGTTAGACTATTAGTTGCTGTATTTGAAGTGAATTGTGTCAAATGTAGTATTCTAGCCAAGACAATGATCTGTTCAAAAGTAAACAGTGCATTGGAACATAACCCTGCAAATAATTCAACCAGTAGTCTTTCTGCCACAGAACTGTCAATCAGTGTATTCTTTTAATTGCAGGTTTTTTTTTTTAATGTGGAGCTTTAAGCAAATAGAATCACAACATACGTGGTAGAACTGCTGTTTTTCTCTCCAAGTTGTTGCATTGTTTGGATTTTTTTAAATAATGGAAGTTAACCTGTATACTGTGGTGAGATTTTTCAGAATAATCAGAATTATAGGGGAACACTTAATTTCTTTAGCTTTCCTCTTAATTTGTGTCATAAATTTGAAAAATCCACCTTGGATTATATTTTTCAGCACGGTGTAAGTAATTTTTATCTGCACCAGCTATAGTCTTGGCCTTGTGGCCAGTTAACCCACAGGAAGGGAGTCTGTGATACAGCAGCTCCTACGTTACTCTGCTTCCTTCCTCCCTCTTTGCTGCTGATGCCAAATGCACAGTGAGAGAAAAATGGTAGCATCCACAACACAATTCCTGGTTCCTGGCTGCCATTTTGGTCAGGATAATTTATTTAAGACAGGTTCACAACTGCCTCCTGACTTCCGTTGCGTGTGTGTTGGTTGGGACAGTGAACCTGACCCAAGAATCATTCATGTTGTCTAACTCCACTAACAGCTGAAGAACACTTGCTTGAACTTGTTGCGTTGTAGCTAATGCAGTGATTAAATGAAGAAGTTGGCAGTCTTTTTGAAACAAATAATAGCCCTGTCACTTCTTAAAATAATACTTATTGTGAAAAGTGTTGTTCAGCTGTGGTGGCGTAGCTTAAATGCTAGCTTATGAGGGACACCTGAGAAAATATTTTTCTGTTAACTATAGAAACTGCAATCCTCAGTGATAACTTAAGATACTGATTTATTAACAATATTTTTTTGTTGTTCCTTTTAGAATAAAGGTTCACTTCAGTTTGAAGACAAATGGGATTTCATGCGCCCAATTGTTCTGAAACTTCTTCGTCAGGAGTCTGTCACAAAACAGCAATGGTTTGATCTGTTTTCGTAAGTAATTTTTTTGTATCTTACATCCTTCTGCATGATGGGAATACAGTTACTGAACTACTCCTGATACCGAAGTTATATGTGACACACTGTGTGAAAACACAGAACAAAAATACTAGTTAAAGTTTTATTAAGTGGTAAGTGTGCCAACATCACTGTAAATGTGCAAAAGTAGAGCTTTGCTGAGATTCAGGTCTTTGCAGATAGGATGGAGAAAGAACAGCAGAGCTTTTGACTTCAGCTGACCATAGTAAACAAATTTTGTACCTGCCCGCAAACTTTTTGTTAGAATTAGAGAGATGTTTACTGCTGTGTCAGTAAATTCATTTAAAGGGAGTTTGCTGAATGTTACATTATTCTGATTTGAATGACTGCTAAAATAACTGAAGTAACAGGGTGGTGCAGTTAAACTGGTATAATTTGAATAGTTTTGTACCCTAAGAATGAAATGTAATAGTTTTCAGATAATGTTTGCATTGATGTACCTGCCATTTTCTTCCTTCCAAAAAGCTAGAAGTTGCTTTTCCAGAAGTTTAGGTGATGATTTTTTTTGTGGCATACATTGTGTGATTTTTGCAAACATGATATGGAAATGAGTTACAAAAGATATATCAGAAGTATATCTAAAATAATCTTTGTCTCAATTGAGTTATTTTCCCTCAAATACAAATTTAATTTATCTCATAATTTAAATCTGCAGACACTCCTTTCATTTCTTAAAATCTGCCACAACAATAGTGTTTTTTCAAATGCAGTCTTGTTTCACTCTGTCTTTATTGCTCTTTTTGATGAAGACAGTGTAGTGACTCTTTTTACACCCAGTTTAATGTACCTGTCACACTTTTCTACCAGCCAAGAGGAAAGGTAATCTAATGTGTAATGGGTTTTAGTATCTTATGATGTCTCTGCTGTAGTAGTTGCCAGAAACATGGTATGGTTAAGGTACAAATTGAGTTCTGAGTCATTGCTTTAATTTTTAATAACTAGTTCAATAATTCTGCATTGGAATTGAAACTTTATATTTATTGCTTTTCTTGTAGCTGAGTTATTGAATAGAACTTAAATAACTTCATGGCTAAATTAAGGCTATTGAGGGAAAGGATCCCACTTCCCTAGGTTTGTATTTTTGGACAGTGTTCTTTGTTAAGCTTCTTAATAAAAATGCAAAATCTGTAGGTGTCTTCTCATGCCCTTTGAGTATAGTTATCCAGTACTGCTTTTTTTCACTGCTGTCAGGAAACAATGACGTTCTAAATACAGTAACACCGTTTTTGCCTGCGAATGTTGTATAAGTCTCACCAGGTGGGTTAGGCCTCTGTAAACCTTGGGCCAGCCCCTTTAATTTGTGACAAAGCAACTTGAAAGTTTTGCATTTTCAGTTAAACTAAAAAAGCTGCTTTTGTATTTAAATAAGTGTATTGATTTAATAGGAACAAAGTAATAGCTTTAGCCTATATGGCTGCTTTTCTGCAGAGATGTGGCCTTGTTATTGAAAGGTGGAAGAAGAACCAAAGGATGATAATGAGTGAAAAAAAAAGGCTTGCTAAGCCTTGTTATAGATGATGTATGGTTAGAAGTGTAACTTGCTTTATTTAGTCTTCAGTATGGAAAGAGTAGGAGTTAAGTTACACTTGCTGGGCTGTCAGGTAGGAAAAATTTCATTTGAATGTTGATTAAAACTCAGTATAGAATTTTGCTTTGTATGCTGTTTAGTAACTTTTCTCCAGTAATGTTTCACTTGAAAATGCTACCACTGCCATGAAATGTTTGAGTGATCTTATTAAACAAATTAAATTGTCTTTTAAATTACCTGATCCCTCAGGGTTCAAATTTCTCATGAGGAAGGTCTTTTTACTTTTTAGGATGTTGTAGTGCTTGGATTGTGAAACTGTCAGAAGGCTGCATGTTAATGATAGTGTTTTAGAATAGCATGGGCTGAGTAGTAATGCTGCTACTGGCAAGTGTTCTGTCTTTGTCAAAGAAAAGCTTTAAAAATTGTCCTTACTTCAATAAGGATTATTGAATAGGTACTGAAAAAGAATTGTCTTATACATCTTCTTGACCCTAGCCTTCGCCTAGATAGGTTGCAGTTACTTGCTTCCAGGACTTTTCTTTAAAGCTTCAGTATCTTCCCCAAACATGCTTTCTCCCATGTGTCACTGGGATCTAGTTGGTGTTGTTTAACAACGGCAGATTAAAAGTGTATTAATTTCTTAGACATTCTTAGACTGAACTTATAACCTTATGAATTTGTTAAGGCCTCATACATTACAGCATTAAAATTTGAGTAGCTGTTACTAAAAGGTGGATAAATTGTTTTCTAGAGATGTACATGCAGTTTGCTTGTGGGATGATAAAGGTCCAGCAAAAATCCATCAAGCTCTGAAGGAAGACATCCTTGATTTTATTAAACAGGCACAAGCAGTAAGTTCTTAACATTTCATAACTTCTATTCACATTGCTAGAAAAATAGCCAAATAATTCTGATTTCTGTTGGATCTAAATGCGTTGCTTTTTTGTTTGAAATTTTGTGATGTTCTAGAGATCATAATTACCCTGGAAACTTCTACTGGCAAAAATAAGAGCCTTGGGCATTTGCCTGGCTCATTGTTTTCTCACAGTGCTTGAAGCTAGGATGGGCAGTGATTTTGGTGTTATATTAAAAAAAAATACAAAACACAGCATTATTTTTGTTTCTCCAGCAGTACTTATGGGATTTTCTTCCACTTGAAAGCTTCTAAGGGCAGAATTTTCCATAAGAAATTACTGTCTGAAAAAAAAATGTTTATATAGCTTCAGTGCTATTTTGACATATTCATGGATGGCTTTAAAATAAGCCATATGTACCGTGTACTACAAATATCTGTGCTCTCAACTCAGCAAGCTTAGCTGTCCAGTTTTATGGGCTTCCCTCCAAATGCGTGAAACTGTCAATAGACTCAAAGGAAATTCTTGTGTTTGTAACACATACTACAGAAAACATCTTCTGCTATGGGGATTTAAAAGAGGGAGTTGTTGTGAAATTAAAAAAAAATTCTAAAGCATCCCATGACAAATGTTTAGAACGATTCTGTACACTTCCACTTGTTCCTTTCTTTAGTGAAGTGATTTACACCACTAAGGCTTTGCTTCAAGGAAAACAGTTTTTTATAGAGGCCTTTGTATAACCAGGCATATAAATGTTGATTTTTAAGTTCCACAGCTTACCTGCTTACATGCATAAAGACTGTGCTGAGCTGAGGCCTTTTGATGTGGTCTGTTGGCTGTCACTTGATAGACAGGTTTTTTGGCATTATGATAGCCAGTGTACAATGTAGCTAAGTTTTCAGGCTTTAATAAAATACACATGTTAACTGTCTGGGTCTAATGAAAGGTTAGTAGATGCCATTGAATCAAAACTTGTCACTGTATAGAATATAACATAGTCATTACAGGTTTATGTTAATTTAAATTATTTTATATGGTTGTACCAGCACATGCCTTTAGATCAAAGATTTTATTTTACTTGCAGATGACTTAAAAGGAGGGGAAAAAAAGGTTGATTTAGAAAATTTGAACTTACTGAATACTTTTTTGCTGCTTTCTTTGCCCTTTAGAAATGACCCATATGACATAGGTTAATAACTACTTCAAGAAACTAAGTGGCACTTAAATATGTAGACTTTCTTAGTCTGATATATCTGTATATTTGAGTTTTATATGGGGAGTTATTTTCAGCATAAACAAAGCCCATATTTTGTGCATAAATTGATTTATAAATTACCTCCTCTGCTCCCCCCACCTGCAGAGAGTGCTGAGTCACCAGGATGATACAGCTCTACTCAAAGCCTACATTGTGGAGTGGCGCAAGTTCTTCACCCAGTGCGACATTCTGCCCAAGCCCTTCTGTCAGTTAGAGATCACTCTGATGGGCAAGCAGGGCAGCAACAAGAAGTCCAATGTGGAAGACAGCATTGTTCGAAAGGTGAGTGAGCCGTACTGCCAGAGAGCTTTGTTGCACAGCTGGCCTCAGTAACAGCACTGAGGGGATTCTGTAGCTCAAGATGAAATTGCACCAATCCTGTAACCTGATGTATCGCTTTGCTTTGGGAGAACAACCCGGCAACAATTTTGTTTTTCCCTCTCCACAATAGTTTGACTTAGTTTCCCCAGTTTGCTTTGGTTATTAACAGTTTTGTTCATGTGATTAAAGCTGGGGGGGAACAGGATGGGGAGCTTTGGGTTTTAAGGGTTTTTTTTTTAACTGTGACTTGAACCCTGAAATGGCAAATAGTTGGAAATTCATGTATTTTTTCTATATTTGTGAGTAGCAAGTGTACCTGTACATATAATTGAATACTTATTCTGCTCCTGGTTTATATCCCTTGGCCAGAATCTTAACTGGGGCATACCTCTGCATTTTATAAATGACCAGTTGAATGCATCTTGAATTAAATATAGCTATTGATCTCCCAGTTTCCCCTTTTTTTCTCCAAGCAATCATAGCGATGTCAGTCATATCAGTGACAAGATGGAACATATAGAATCTTGTGGATATGAACATTTTACTGTTTCATATCAAACACATAAAGAGAGCTTAGGGCTTTGAGTATGGAGTGCTCAGTATTCTGAGTCCCATGAATAATGGTCCTGTAAATTGCTTTAGTCTTTTTTTATAAGGAAAACGAAGCATACCAGTTGTAAAGTGTTAAGTCCCTTAACATTATTCATTTTCCCTTTTCATTGCAGAAAGTATCTGTAGAGAAATGAAATTTCTCTAGCAGTCTTTCATTTGATACTTGAGATCATTTTAATGGTTCCTCTGACTCCAGGATGGGAAGAGCAAAATAGTTTGAATTCCTTACTTTGGGCAAAGTTTTTTGTCTTTGCCCTTTGTTATGTCCCAAGCTTGCTCAGCAAGTGTTTTAAAGGGTTTTGGGTACCTTGATACTCCTGGGCAGAGCACAGGAGAAGGCAACAGACTTCTCAGGACATTAAATAGCAAACTTTTATGAGAGGGAAAAAGACAGATAAAGATCAATAGTTACCACCTTGGATCCAGCATGATCTTAGCTGCTGTAAGATCTGAGGCAGTGGGACACTGTTGTCCTAGCCCTTTATCTGTTCTGGTCCCTCCACACAGATGGGGCTTCCACTGTGCCAGTGGCTTGGTAGCCACTTTGGGGCTGGACCAGAGGCTCCAGTGGGTGGGGTGTGGAGCAGTGCACCACCCCACCCTCACAGAACTTGCCCTACCCACTCTCCCCGAACACACACTTTAGTTGTTTTGAGCTATTAATCGTTTCTTCGGTCTCCTTCACCCTCCTACTTTGACATCTTGTCCTCTGTACGTCTTGAAGAAAAGGAAGAGAAAACAGCAGCAGAGAGGAATTTCCAAATTACGTTTTTAGTTTTCATTGTTTGTTGGAGAAAGCAGGTGATCTTAGACTCCCCAAGGTTTGGCAAACTTGAGCTCTTAACTCTGCTTTATGCAGAAGGTAGGAGAACTAAGAATTTAAAGAAAACATTAGGTGGAGTGGACAAAGTAGTGAGGAGAATCTGAGAGAAAGAACTGGTTTCTAACTATTCAGATTTTAGTCAGGACTGAAGCTGATGGAGGTGTCTTGTCTCTCCAGTTAGGACCAGCCCATGGTTGGGATGTGAAAGCCCAGAGTCTCCATCTCGTTATTTCATATTCACTGCTGAAGGTCTTGTTTATGGCATCATTCTTTGTAGTTTTCTAAAAAGTCCCTTGTGGAAACCCTTCCCTTACTTGAGAAGTTCTTCATATAGTCACCCAAAATGATGTGTTTTCCTTCAAATATCTCTGTAAAACCTCCCTCTCTGTAATGTGGATAATAATTAAAAGCATTTTGACCACGACAAAGCTGTTAATGTGCCTGCCAGGTTGCTTGACATTATCACTGTTTCTTCTCCAGTTTTCACTCACTTAAACAATGCAACATAATGTTTACATCAATAAAGTTAAAATAATGAGAAAAGTAGTTGCGGAAGTGTAAGCAAGTAAAGCTTTGCTTCTATGAATGTTGCAATGTTTTAAACATTCTCTTCCAACACATAAGACTTCAGTGTCAGAAATGTAAATTTAGCTGAGAGACAGTTACAGAAAAAATTAGGAATAAAGCATGGTAAACTTAACTCTCCTGAAATCTGACTTTTATTAGGTGCTAGCTGTGTTAAAATCTAAAATTTACAAAGCAGTAATGGAATAAGACCTAATCTTTACTATTAACTTTGCCATGCAATGGTGTGTTTTTTAGTAAGTTTGTTCACAGTCATGAGGTAAAGTTTGAATTGGTAAATTTTATGATTCCAACCTGCTTTCCACTGCCAGTGTAGACTGACAAATATTGTGCTTAAATTACACTCATAGCAGTTACGGTCAAGTGTGTAGATACTTCAAGTTTGCCCTTTCTTCTAAAGCAATGAAATGGCCTTACTTGGATAGAAAAACATAACATCATCTCTTAAGCTTTGGCATAATTTCATTGGGTATTCAGTATCATACAGAAGGAGCCAGATCCAGCATCTAAGGGCAAAAAAAAAATAACTCCAGTAACTTGAAGTTTAAAAGCAAACCAGGATTTTTAGCCAACATGTAGCATGCTGCAAGTATTTACTACTGAATAGCTAAAGGGGCTAGGTGGGCACAGGTATGGTGGTCAGGTGTAATGCAGTGCATTTACAGCAGCAGCAGTAGCAATCACCAAAATTTGGAATATAAAGGGACACAGTGAGTGATGAAGATTTTGATAAGAGCCTCCATAAATAATTTTAAAACTTCGCAATGCTTAGATGAGATTTGGAGTTTTTTATGAATTACATATGCATTACTTGCATACTGAACTTTCATGTTGGATAAATGCGATGTAAAGCCATCAGTCTCTTTCTTTACATAACTGTGGTGTTAGTTGAGTTTTTAGTTTTGTCTAAGACTGCGCCTGCCAAATGGTGAACTATATTTGAGTGTTTGCTTCAAGAGTACCCCCTCATACTGCAATTCCTGAGACATTGTGTTGCTGGGAAAGTTATCTTGACTGATAATCAAGAACTGTAGAAATAATACAGTATAATGGAATGAATACATGCATTCAAGACTCATTCCCCTAGCTGTCCAGTTACGTAAATTTAGCATGTGAACTGAATATGACTTCTATAACAAGTTCAGAGCAAGATCAAGTTCTAATGTAGCTGAACTGCTGTGTATGACCTGAAAATTACATTGTAAATTGCTTAATTTCTGTTTCTTATCTCTTGTAATTTTTTGCACAAACTTAGGTCTGTGTGTACTTTTCTGACAGGATTTTTTTTTTCTTCCTGATATGCAGCTCATGCTAGATACATGGAATGAATCTATATTTTCAAATATAAAAAATAGACTTCAGGACAGTGCAATGAAGCTAGTTCATGCTGAAAGACTAGGAGAAGCTTTTGACTCCCAGCTTGTTATTGGAGTTCGAGAATCATATGGTACGTCTTGCACACACCAATGTGTTGCCTCCTCACTTCAGTAAATGAATTTTCTTCATACAAAATTGGCAGTTGGGGTGGTAGGCTTGGAATTATCTCAGCATTTTGTATTGATTTTTTTGTTGTGCTTATTGATCCATGATACCAATTAAATTTTGTTTATAATCTTTAGCTTCTAAGTGATTTACATGTGTATCAGTTACTGAAAAATCAGTGTTTTCAAAGAGAAGATTACTTTTTGACCTTTTGGGGTTGCACATATAACTTAGTCTGTACTCCTTTACATACTGTTTCTGATTCTTTAGACAGTTTGAAGAAGCAAAGCTAGACAGGCTACATTTAAGACTTCCAGTCTTTTTCTTTGTTCCAGAACAGATATGTGTATCTGAAACTTCTGTGATGTTTCACCATTGACTGCTGCTTTTGAAAGCTTTCCAGCCTGTTGAACTAAACTTGTGGCTAATACTCTCTGAGATGGCTTTTTACAGAAATCAAGTTCTAACTTTTTTAAAAGCATATTCCATTTAATGACTATTCATTTCTCTGGAACAGTTGAGAGGAAAGTGGAAACTTTCTCAAATAGTGCAAAGCACTGCAAGAAGCTCACTGTCTCCATTCTTGTAAAACAGGAAAAAAGTCTAAAATGAAGACATTGTGATTCTAGGAACAGTGTCTAAGAGAAGCTTTTTGCTCAGTCAGGTGAAGAACTTTTCACTTTATTAGGCATTATTCTGAGCTTTTTTTATTCCTTCCTTACAATTGTGCAGTTGTATGTGTATTTATGGTTACCATGTTTGAATGTCTGAAGTGCTGGAGCTAAGTATGAAGTTTTTTTCCTGTTTCCCATAATTGATCTGAATGTTTTTGGGAGCAAAGATTGGCCAAGTTTGGTTATCAGAGTCCATTTATCGGATATTTCAAATTGTTCAATGCAACCTTTTTATACAAGTCTCACTCTCTCACTGAAATTTGCTTATTATTAGCCACATAAATTTCCAAGACTTCAGAGTAAGTTTGGACTTTCTCTTTGCAGTTAACCTTTGTTCTAATCCTGAAGATAAACTTCAGATATATCGGGATAACTTTGAAAAGGCGTATTTGGATTCAACAGAGAGATTTTATAGAACACAAGCTCCTTCTTATTTACAACAAAATGGTGTACAGAATTATATGAAATATGTAAGTAAAAATTCTGTTGTACCTTTATACTGAAAGTGTTAGTACTTAAAATGATTGCTGTTCTACTTTTGCACAGGCAGATGCTAAACTAAAAGAAGAAGAGAAAAGAGCACTACGATATTTAGAAACAAGACGAGAATGTAACTCTGTAGAAGCAGTGAGTATAATGTGTAGAAAAATAATGTATTTAATATTTATATAGTATTATATTGCAGGTTTTAGTTTTGTGTTACAGTATTATTTGATAGCACTAAATTGAAACTGTTTATTTTACCTTTTTTTTTCATAAATTATTTGTTGCAAAAACATGTATTACTTTCCAGTCTTGTAATCTACGATTTCTGCAAGTGTTTTAATAGTACATGTAGATCAAAAGTTAAAACTGAAGGGCAGGTTTTATTCAGTTTAGTTTTTTTCTTCCATTTTGAGTTAGGTATGGTGGGTTTTTTTCCTGCGCTTAACATTGGATGAGAATCATGTTTGAAAACAAACTGGCAAGTCTGTTTGGCCAAGGGTTTCTCCATACTCATTCAGAATACCTGAAAGATTTGTTGTTCATTGCAATCAAAAGGAGCAATAGGAATTTTGTTAAAGCTGTAACATAATTCCTCTTAGGCTGAAATATGGCCTTTTAACACAAAAGATGGGTTTTCTTTTTCTCTTTTCCCTTCTTGCCTCTTCAGCAGTTTTTTACACAGTTCAGGTTTTGGAGGAAGATTTAACTGCAGTGAATAGTTCATAATTGTATGTGTTGAAATTAGTTCAGGAAACAGGTTATTTTAAATAAATACCTTTTAAATCTGATAATATTTTTGCAGTGGATCAAAATGTGCTTTACACCTTTTGTTAAGATGTGACTCAGTCATTTTGCACAGGTATAAATTGTAGCTCATATAAAGAGGCTGACATGTACAGGCAGTTTCTGTTCTAGATCTAATGTCTTGTTCAAGCCATCCAGCCTGGTCCAAATAGGGTATGCTGGAATGAGAACTATTCTTAGCTCTTGGATGTATACTTGGCAATGAAGTAGGGTAGTTACTGTTCCAAAAGTGGTGACTCCCTTGAGAGTAAAGAGTCGACAGAAATACTAAGCTCGTTAATGGTTTGGAGGAGACTTCACCACATTTACTAACCTAAACATTTTGAGGAAATATGGTTCCTGTATAGATTCTATTCAAACTGCACATACTTTTATGAATCAGTGAATGAGTTTATTATTTTATAGAGCTAATTCTTGAGAACAGGTTAGATTTTGTGTCATGGCAAACTTGAGACACATCAAACTTCGGTGTTCAAATGGCTGCTTGAGCTAATCCTGTGTTTAATATATTTCAGCTCATGGAGTGCTGCGTCAATGCCCTGGTGACATCTTTTAAAGAGACTATTTTAGCTGAATGCCAAGGCATGATCAAACGAAATGAAACAGAAAGTAAGTGAAGCTTCAAGAACAGTACAGGGTGAACCCTGCAGTAACTGCATAAAAATAGATTTGTGTGTAGATATATCAAATTACTGTTTTTAATAGATGGTGGTAGAGTTTCATATAAAAATATTATTGCACATGAACAATCCCACAAAAAATTTCCATCATTGGTTTGTATTTTTTCCTATTACTTTGGAAATCTGTGTGCACAATACTCTAATTTGAATGAGTATTTATTATATGAGGTCTCATCTTGCTTGAAAGAAAATACTTTGTGCTCTGTTTTCTTTATTTTTTCCCACACTTACTTTCGTCATGTTAACCAATTCTGGTAAATACTACATATGCCTTTACTTTCTATTTGAATACTGCAGATACAAACATTTCCTCTTCATTTCACCCCGCTACCTCTTTACACCTGGAAAAAAAGTGAAGCATCTCTTTATAAAAGCTTTTTTTCTGAAAGACAGAGAGAAATTTTTCTTACTCTGATTATTGATGCAGGACCTGTAGGTTAAATTAACAAAATCTCTGCAAGATGTTTATGTAGTTTCATAGCCATTATGTCAGTGTGAGTATTGAAAGTTAGCTCTGCATGCCTTTTGAAAGTTTTCAGAATTTTTTTAAACTCTGCTGCTGGAAGTTGAGATTCAGTGTGATTCAGAAGTCTTGTGTTGGTCCTGTATGTTAAAACAAACTCGAAAATACTATAATTCAGGTAGGAAAAATGGAAAAAAAAAAAAAGCTGAAATCACAGGTTAATTTTTCTTTGAAGTTTTGGTATCCAGCAGCCAGGGAATCTTTACTAATGTCTTACGAGGTTTTCATTTCTATGGAAATGAGAAAACTGTTTTATGACTTAGAATATTATAGAAAACACTCACTTCTAAAGCCAGCATTTAAGAAAATATTTGACCTCAAAACTGTCATACTGATCTTTTCATCTAGCGGCCTGATTTCTGGCAATAGTCCAGAGCTAAATGTAGAAAGCCGTGAAACTTCTTACAAGTATATGTTACAGCCTTTGGGAGAACGCAGGAGGCTTATGTAAATGCAGAGCTTCAGAAGGGTTCATCTCCAGGCACCAAAGGATCTTTCTTTAGAAACCTGTTGAAATATTCACACAGCCCTCTCTTGTGGCTGTGTCTGTCCTGTGATAGTACTTGGTTGCAGAGCACTTCCGTTCAGAACTGTTTAATATGCTTCAATGAAGGATGCAGGTGCAGATGACTGAAACGTAATAAAGACTGGAGCTATACATAGTAATGTGTACATCTGATAGTGTCCCTGCTGTGCTTTGCTTATGCATGTGACTTTCTGATATTATCTGCCCGAAAGAATTCAGTGATGTTGTCTTTATTAAACACTACTGACAAAAAAGGGCTGTTTCGGTGGGGATTTTTGGCAATGAGCTGGGCACTTACTCTTGTTATATTAAGTAATATTTACATGCTGTGCAAAGACAGGAAGGAATAATGTTTTCCAGCTAAAAACTATCAAAAATGTCATAGCTTGCAAAGACTTCAGAACTGACTGTGTTCTTGTTTGCTTATAGTATTGGGGAAGGGAGGCCTAAATTTTGTTCTTGAAGTGCAACAGAAACGAAAAGTACACTTGGCTTTCCTGAATACAGAATGAAAGCAGACTTAAGAGTGCCTGAACAAGTACAGTATGGATTTCTTTGCTCTTCAGTGTCATAATGTATTCTAACAGAAATTTGAGTGAAATACTCCTTTTGCTTTTGTTACTTTGAAATCTGTCTTTGAAGCATTTATGGGGTTTTGGGTCCTGCAGTCTTAGGGGTGCACCTGGAGTCTTCCTTTGCTACTGATTCTTAAGAGAAACCACTGATTTGTTTCTTGAAGTATTTATGTCATCACAACTGTACAGAAACAGATGTAGAGCCCTTTAACGTATATTTTTGTTTTGCTTTTTCTGCCATCTTTTCCTCCCTCTTACTCTTTTTAAAAGCCCAGATTAAAAGATCCAGTAAATGTTGAGGGAGCTTTTTGGACTTTTTCTATGTAAAATGGTGCTGCCATTTCTTACAGTAGATCTAAATTGCACTGAGAATGGCTCCGACTACATGTTGTTCTTTTTTTCTGGTTCATGTAATCCTGTCATTCAGCCCATTGTGAGTTGTCTCTAGTACCATTGCAAGTTCTTATTCAAGGTTGTTTGTAGATTCCATTCTCTAATTTGCATTGTTATGTTCTAAAAGGATTTTCTTTTCTTCTCTTTGCTTTTCTATTTGCTTCTGCAGCAGCTGTGGAGATACAGATGATGGTAGCATATTTCATCCTCAGTGGTGACACAATCTTGATGTTTGTTGCTGACAAAAGTAATGCAGAGGAGAAAGCAAAGGCAGGGCCTCTGACTTTTCCCCTTTCACAGTAGACATAACATTGAGGAACTAAGTGAATCTATAATTTTTCTTCTATCAAAAAAGAATCAGAGTCCACTTGTTCTACTTTATGAAACAAAGTCCTTTTCCGTGTTGAGTTCAAATCTCTGTGGTCTCTTTTCAAAAATCTGGTGATCTTAATCCCAGTGTTCTTTATGGACAGCTTTGTCAAGATGATTATTGATGTTTCAGTATCTTTTTTTTTTTAAAGAAGTACTGAAATATCTTCATAGAAAGTAGACAGATAAAGCACATCACTTTTTGAAGTTTTTGAACGGTAACTTTCAGAAAAACTAAAACTTTCTGGGAAGGAGAGTTCACTGCTTTAGTCAGTTTTGGTTACTTCAGGACTTCGCATCTTTTAACTAAAAGCATTGTAAGTGGTATTGAAATATACACAAAGACAGGTGTGTTTGGCTTTAATTTAAAATTTTAAAATGTCTTGAATGCAAGGAATTTCCTGCATAAATGCCTGTAGGCTTCCAACTGAGAAACATTCTTGCCAGGGATTTGAAGGCAGTTAGAACCTGGACTTAATCCAAATTGTCATTGGTTTTAGGAGGGTCTTATTCAAGCTTGTGATACTATCTGCATTAGCATACTATAGAAGATACTATATGCGTAAGCAGGTATTACATTGCAATGAATTTCTTTTTTTGCCTTCAAAAGAATCCTCTTGTGGGACCAGAGTTAGAACAGTACTCAAGACATTTTTCTATGTAAGACATTAATTGGATTATCTGTTCTTTGCATATCTAATGTTCCACTTAAGACATGCCTAGGAGAAATGCAGTGTATTTGGGTTTTATATAGGTCTTTGACTGGTGGCCTCATCAGTATTTGTATCTTTCAGAGTTGCATTTAATGTTTTCACTGATGGATAAAGTTCCAAATGGCATAGAACCTATGCTAAAGGATTTGGAAGAACATATTGTTAGTGCTGGACTTGCAGACATGGTAGCAGCTGCTGAAACTATTACTACTGTAAGTGTATTGGGTTTTAGTAAAATAACAACAGGAAAACAACTTTGCAGAAGTTAAATATTCTCTATTTGTGGGACAAATGCATTAATGGAAATAATTTTTTAAGATTTTGTGTGTAGAGATCAAATTTTTATGCACTGGAAGTTTTAAATGTCTTTAGGATAACTTTTTATTCTTTATGTTTTCAATTGTAGTTTTAAAAAGTGAGTCTAATTTGCAGTAAAGGTTATAAATAAGGTGCATGGGATGCTTATACAATACAATAGTGTTAGAATCTCAATTTTAAAAGCCTAATCAGTTTTTCTAGAATTCTAACTTCCTGATGAAATTTGAAATTTGCTTTCAATCTAAGAGTGGTTGTACATTGTGGAAATTATAAGCGTTTTTTCTCCACTGTATTTTTTCATCTTTTTATCATCTTTTTTTCTCTAGGTCTAGGAGGCCTAGGTGTCTGCAGCAATTAGTATTAGGCATGTGTCTTTTATTGATCCTTGAAAATGTCCTTTAAAATAAAATGTTATTGCATAATATTTGAAAGTCATAGATTTTATTTTTTAAAATTTTTTTTGTATATTGGAAATACTATCCTGAATGTCTATGTTTAGGCCTATATGCTGTAGAGCTCTTCAGTACAGAGACAAAAGATAAAATGTACATTCATAGTATGCAGACTTTTGAGGATACAGCATTTTTACAGATTAGGGAATTACATGTATGCTCACACTGAATTCTGTGGAGCTCAGGTTTTTTATTTGATTTTTGCCTCTTTAGGATTCTGAGAAATATGTAGAGCAATTGCTCACACTATTTAATCGGTTTAGCAAGTTGGTTAAAGAAGCTTTTCAAGATGATCCAAGATTTCTTACTGCCAGAGATAAGGTATGTGTTTCTGATGGTCTTTTGTTTACTACAAGAATTCTTGCAATTTGTGTTATGATGTCTCCAAAACCCTTTTGCCCATTCACTGTTAAATTCTCTATTAAATATGCAGGCTAAAATATTGATGAAACTTAGTACCAACTGAATAGCTTTTAATTTCTGTTACAGTCCCGCATAAAGTTGCATGCATTCAGCTTTGTAATGTTGTAGAGCACATTAGAAGATGACCTTTGTATTGAGAACCTTCATGTCTGATTCAGCAATAATTTGTGTTTAGAATTTACTATGTATTTGTCTCATGACTTCAGATGTGCAACCTGCTCCATGTAATCCCTTCCTAGGTTGTTGTTTAAAGGAGACTATTATGGTAGTGGAAAAGAGGAAAACACGATGCATCAGTTCATTGGGGAAGTGAGTCATAGAATTTGAACTCTCAAACTGAAAATAGAATGTGCAAGCTTTGGGCTAATTAAAAAAAATTGAATTAATTTCATGTTACAATAGTATAAAAAGAGATAAAATCTTTGCAATTCATATCAGAGTGAAATTAAGTGAAGCACCAATAATCTAATTCTTTTTCAGGCATACAAAGCAGTTGTGAATGATGCTACAATATTTAAACTTGAATTGCCATTGAAGCAAAAGGGGTAAGCTCTGTAAACTTTATGTGAATCAAGGTTTTTAAAATGTCTCTTCAAAAAGTAATGCTGTGTTTAAAAGGGCTTTGTGTTATTTGCATTATGGAATTTCAGATTGCTTATTGACTTCTGGTAAGACTCTTTTTGTGTGGAAGCAGATCAGTGAATAGCAGCCTGGTTCAGCTTAAATTTATTTGTAGTATTTGGGGATCTATTCTTTTCTACTATGAGTCAGTTTGTTAGTTGAAGTTCATAATGGCTTCCTGGATTATTAATTCCAAAAACCTCAGCTGTGTAGCTCTGCCACAGCTTCAGCAAAGGTCCTGGGGAAAAATGAGGCAGTAATCTTCATGGGAATAACTGTGACTGATTAAGGTGTAACCATCCACAAGCTATTTTCCACATCCTCTTGTGCCAGTTGTGTGACCTCTCCAGCTGTTGCATTTTTGTTTCAGTGCAGGATTAACCAGGTTAGTTTTAACAGCTTCCAGTAGATTAGGCAGACCTGCGTGACTCAAGAAGAAGGACCATGCTTACAGTGCCTGCTCTGCTAACTCAGCCAAGAGAAGGTAGCAGTCAGTTAATTGATTGTTAACATTTACCATGTGATGTGCCACTTGAGTAGGAATCTGTATATTAGGTGCTTGGGATTGCTTATATATAGTTTGTTGTCTGATTTACTATGGAAACAAAGCTTGTGTAGCTGGGCTGCCAGCTTCCCTTTCTTATTGTTTCTGGTTAGGGGTGGATGGTTATAAATATCTATCCAGCATCTTGGTTCATATTCTGGGTTTGGTTTCAGACTAATGGCAAGTCAATTCCCCTGAATATGGATTAGTCTTTCTCCTTTTACTTATTGGAGGAATGCTATCACAAAAGACTAGATCCCTGCTTTCTATACTTTGCATAGGTATAGGTAAGGTAGAGGAGTTTCTTAAGTATCTTCTAATGTTTTCCTTTCCCCTGGGACCGTCCCAAATCGATATCTCATTCATACTGTTTCACTCCTAAAGTGAACCCTGCCTAGTGGTTTCTTAGAAACCACTGTGATTGTGATGGTCTTCTGTTCAGCATTCTTCTTCCCAAGCACTTTGAAGTTGTCTAGATATGCAGCCTGGTTTGAGCAAAACAAAACTTCATCTTGCTTAGTCTTTTGAAGTAGCCAAAAGGCTTGTGGTCTGCTTGTACTTCAAATGGTTTTTAAGAGGGCAGAGGACACTACCCTGCAGGCTGCTTCATGAATTAAAAAAAAAGGACCAGTTATCTGAAGAATATTAGCTCTGTCTATAGTAATTGATGAGACGATGAAATAATGAGCAAGAAAACTGGATTCCTGAGCTTGCTTTGGGCCCTTGAGAGTAGCAGTCAAGTTGGTGCCATATGACTCTAGGAATAGGGGTTGGTCCTTGCTGTGTGGTTTTATTCACCAGTCTAGAACATGACCTGTGCTTGATGATTTTTGAAGAACCACAGTTTGTCTGCAGTAGCATCTTGTTCAACTTTAGTCTGCATTTAATCTCCAAGCTGTTAGTCCATCCTTTATAGCTGTGATGAAATAATTTTATCCTGTTACTATCTTGTAGATGTGTTGAGTTTTGCAGTCTGTGAAGTGTGGTGCAGGAGGCTGTTTTTGAGACCTCATTACAGCATACTGAGGAGATGAGTGAAACATTTCACTGTAGCATTTTTAATTCTTTACTGAATACTTCTTTCCATGCAATATTTAGTTGTTTCAAACTGTAGTTTCACCTGTATCTTTCATTACAGTTCTAAAATCATAATTAGTTAAAATAATCATGCTGTAGAAGCTGTCTAAAAGTGTTTGGCAGTATTTATTCTTTCAAGAAGAAAGGGTGTTATCCCTAATTTTTCATTAGTTTAACGAGGACATAAATTCACCACCAGGATCCTTGCCAAGGGGATCGGGAGAGAGTGGTCTGTCTTGTTAACAATGTGACTACTCCAGAATAGCAGGGTTCTGTATGGTTTAAAGATATATTGTTCTTCTTTTATCTAGTGTTGGATTGAAAACACAGCCTGAATCCAAATGCCCTGAGCTTCTTGCTAATTACTGTGACATGTTGCTAAGAAAAACACCACTAAGCAAAAAACTAACCTCTGAAGAAATTGAAGCAAAGCTTAAAGAAGTGGTATGTTTTTGCCTTCTGTTTCTCAGTTGCTCTGAAGAATGAATTTGTTTGTTTCCTTATGTGGGTCGAAGCCTTGATCTTCAAAAGCAGTTACATGAGGTGTAATAGTAGAGAAAGGAGTTTATTATGTTATCAAGTGTGTGTGTGTGTTTAAATAGTGTAAATTGTCCAGGGTTTCATGTCTCCTGTGTCAGTTCACAAAATCGGTATACTAAATTAATGCCTATACGAGACTGTAATGTATTACAATAAGCAATTTTTTCTAGATAATAATACAGAAGATTTTTACATACCAGTGTCAATGTCTTTTTTGATTTAAGAGAATTTCTTGATGTTTGACAAATGAAGTTGAAGGTGTGATACTATGAAACATTCATTGCTGATGTTTATGACAGTACTTAAGGCAACACAGTTGCTCTTAAGGCAATGTCAAGTAGCCTTTTTCTAGTCCTAGTCTACAGTGCCGTTAGATCAGCATTCAAAGACATGTCTGGTTGACAATGCAAATAATATATTAAACTCTATTTTTGACAGCTTTTGGTACTTAAATATGTACAGAATAAAGATGTTTTCATGCGATATCACAAAGCTCACTTAACAAGACGTCTGATATTAGATATATCAGCTGATAGTGAAATTGAGGAGAATATGGTGGAATGGCTCAGAGTAAGTAGCATCACATCTTTCTTTGGTTGTGCCTCATGCTTATGGTTAATTAATATTCCACTCTTGAACTTAAATATCTTTCTGGCTTAGGTGAGTTTAATAGCAGGCCACTCAGGGTATCTTATACTTCCCTTCTCTCACAGTACTTCGTGAAAGTAAAACAGTTTAACTCTTCTCTAATAGTGGCAGTGATAGATTTAAAAATATTTCACATACAACTGTCTAGAGGCTTCATAGATTCCATATGCAAATAAGCAAAATGCAGTGTACTTGTTTAGACATGTAAATAATTTGAGATCCATTCTAATTTTGAATTTTTATGTAGATTAGAATATTATTTGCATGCCTAAACATTCCTTCAAATCTCAGACCTCATGGATTCCGTAAAGCATGCATATGTTCTTCAGCACTTGAATTTCTTTAAAAGAATCATCATATGCCCTTAAAGGATAACTACTTATGATCCATGCTAAAAACCCTTTATATTGCATTGCAGATTCACTGTAAAGTGATTATACCTGTGTACTTTTTTATGCTCTTAATTTATTCAAGCTAATTATTTTAAATATAAAGCTTTTTGTTCCTAGTTTTCTATGTCATATTTACTGTTCTGTTTGTTTATGTAGGAAGTGGGAATGCCAGCAGACTATGTAAACAAGCTGGCTAGAATGTTCCAGGATATCAAAGTGTCTGAAGACTTGAACCAGGCCTTCAAAGAAATGCACAAAAATAATAAACTTGCTTTACCAGGTATTGTTTTCAAATTACTTGCTATTTTTAATTTCTCTTAGTGAAAAATAGCTGTTAAAATTTAAGTTAAAAATTATGTCAACTGCAGATTGAACACAGTCTCTGTGGCATTGTTGCCCCTAGACTGGACGTGTCTGTAGACTCTGCTTTCTCCTGCAGTTGATATTAGAGCTATGTCACTCTGTGAGTTGTGGGTTCTCCTTATGAGCAATCTTGTAGATACAGATTCCCTTCTCTTGTAGACAAACTGCAAGCAGGGGCTTGAATTGGCATCAGCCAGATGAATGCCTGAACTACCTCCTTCTTTCATGCCCTCATCATTCTTCGAGTGCTCCATGCTGTGCTCCTCCTTTATCTGCCAGCAGGAGAGCTGGATGCATGCTATGAAGAGCTTAAATCACATTCTGAAATTGTTTCACTGATGGGGGAGGCTGAGGAGCATCAAGTATTGGACCTGCTATGCTGGAAACCCTTGAGTAGTGCTTATAAGCATCAGCTGTAAAGCTGCACCAGAGTTTAAGGAGCTCTGCAGTAGCAAGCCAAAAAGGTTTAAATCAGTGCTGCCAGCAGAAAGCTGGTGGTGCATAGGGTACCTTAATGTTTAAGTAGGTAGACACCCTGCAACTTTCTGAAAATTCAGTCCTCTGTGATTCTGTTTAGCGTAGGAAAAAAACCCAAACCATTTTGGTTTATCTATCTGTTATGCCTAGAGATTCATATAATCCAATATCATCTTACAGCTGACTCTGTGAATATTAAAATTTTAAATGCTGGCGCCTGGTCCCGAAGTTCTGAAAAAGTGTTTGTCTCACTGCCCACGGAATTAGAAGATCTCATCCCAGAGGTCGAAGAATTTTATAAAAAGAATCACAGTGGTAGAAAACTCCACTGGCACCACCTCATGTCCAATGGAATTGTAAGTGTGTAGTTTTCAGTGTATTGGTCTCAATGACTGTATTCTCTGTATTTATAACAGTAAGAAAGCTTATGATCCAGACAGGCTTATAAGTAAAATTTCCATCCTCTTCACAGATAACATTTAAGAACGAGGTTGGCCAGTATGACTTGGAGGTAACAACATTTCAGCTGGCTGTGCTGTTTGCGTGGAACCAAAGACCCAGAGAGAAGATCAGCTTTGAAAATCTTAAACTGGCAACTGAACTCCCTGATGCAGAACTTAGGAGGACTTTATGGGTATATCCCTTTCTCTTGAAACAGATTGCTTCTTGATTTCTGTACTCTGAAATACAGGATTAGTATTTTTAAAGCACTGATAACACTTTGAAACTGAAATGTGAACGCCTTTCTCGGTAATTAATCAGTTGTAATGCTGGCTCCTTTTACTACTGCTGAGCACACACAGCCCTTACATTAACTCGTTCTCTCTACCCAGTATTACTTCACAAGCTTTTGGAAACTGCAAGGATTTTTTTGACCATATGCTGCCTAAAGCACAGAGTTTTGATTGTGTTTTGTCGAGTGGGTCTGGTCTAATTCTAGGAAATTAGTGACACCTGATAAATATATGTTACTTAAAAATAACTTCAGTGTTTGCTTTAGCAGACTCCTAGTTATTTAGCTCATGAATAAAGAGAGAAATCACTAAGTCAGACTTAACACCGTTTCTGTAGCCGTGAGTTTGTGTATTTCACTACTTTCTATGATTTTGTTTATGCTAACCCATTTCAGAAGGAGATTTGGTAAACTGTTTCTCCCCCTCTGATTTTACCAGTTCTAAACAAGGCTATGTGGTTCCCTCGCTACAGTCTGCATAGCAGTGAATTATGGTCTTAGAAAGTAGTTGCTTCCATTTAGAAAGTCTGGTGTTTTATTTTCATTCTTTCTCCCCCTCCCCTTTTCTCTGTAGTCTCTTGTAGCATTTCCAAAGCTGAAACGCCAGGTTTTATTATATGAACCTCAAGTCAATTCACCCAAAGACTTTACAGAAGGAACCCTCTTCTCGGTGAACCAGGAGTTCAGTTTAATGTAAGATGATGTTTGAAAAGTAAAATAACAATGTACTATTTTATAACTAAAGGAATTCACTTTAACTTAACCTTTGTTCTTGAACGTTTTCAAAATTAAGCTAGACACATGCTTTGCTGCCCTGTCCTCACTTAGTTTTGGCAGTAGTCATGCTTCAGGTAGGTGATTGGACTAGATGACCTACAGCAGCTCCTTCAAACAATTGTTTCTATAATTCTAATCCCTGTGAAATTATAATTTCTTACACACCTAAGGACGAGGTGCAAAATTGGAGGCTTTGCTGTGTTCCAGTTATCAATAACTCCATAAAATTTCATGGAAGACAGCCTGTAATCAGAGCACTAGTTCTGTATTGATTATTACACACACACAGAATTTCAAAAACAGAGTGATAAGTTAAAAGGAAATGAAACTGCTTAATAATATGGTATGCTGTCAAGAGCCAGGATTTTGGGTGTGGCTTTCACCAGAGAGGAGTGTCTTTATTTCTGTGGGAATTGCAGTGCTCTTTTACTGGTGCTTTGAAATCCTTCGAGCACAAGATAATACAATGAGAGGATATCTTAAGTGGTACATACTACATTCAGCGTGTTTTACTTGCGCTTCTGCCTGCCTCTGTTGTCAGTGCCTATGATGAGAACTGGCTCCTTGCTAGTAACCTCAGATTCTCTGCCTCATTCTCAGTAGCAGCTGGACATCTGGATCTGTGGAGGAAGAGATAAGTGACAAATCTGCCTTCCTGGGGCTTAGTTTCTTGCCCAGGGTCATAGTGCTTATTCCTGTCATTAGGATTCTGAGCTTTGGGAAATGATGAGAGGACATGACAGAAGACACAGGCTGTAGAGAAAGTTTGTGGGTGACCACTGAAGAACACTATCAGCTTTCCTTCAGCTTTCCTTGTTGCAATAGCTGGGTTTTGTCCCAGACAGGTCTTTGATGGAATATTAACTAGTCAAATTTCCTGAACTTTGTTGTAAAAACTTCCTCCAAAGAACCCTACATTTATATAATTAAACTGAAATTTATTTTTCTGAAATTTTATTGTTTCAGCTGCTGGATTTACTTGTAATGCTTGCTGGCATTATTTATGTTTCATTGTGTGGAGACATTGGCATTGAGTTCTGATTTGTCAGACAGCTCTCTCACTGCTGCAGAGCTAATAACCTATAAGTATCTGATCTGTAATGGTACTCGTTGCTGCTGTAATTTAAGTTTAGCAGGAATTTTGTAATTGAAAGTGTTTTTTTATTTTTTTGCTTACTTTCATGCAATACAACTTTTTTCAGAAAAAATGCTAAAGTTCAGAAAAGGGGCAAGATAAATTTGATTGGTCGATTACAACTTACTACAGAGAGAATGCGGGAAGAGGAGAATGAAGGAATAGTCCAGCTAAGAATACTGCGAACCCAGGCAAGTAACCTGCCAGAGGAATACAAAATTCCCCTATTTCTTTTGTTGCATTATCATTACTGTAATTTGTTGTATTTTCATTATGTGCTGTCCACAGTTGGATGTTGATGTATGAAATGGGTGCTTTGGAATCCCATTGGAAGTCACTTCTGCTATATGACTCTAGATCCTTGTGATTACCTGATTTTTGCGTGTGTTCGTGCACTTGTAGTTGTCAGCCTCCTGTTCTGAAGTACCAGTTCACCGTCTTCAAAGAGGACAAAGCAGATACTGAGCAACAGTGTGGCTGTGGGTGACAGCAGCAGATTGGTAAAGTTGAGTGACACTGGCCACCACCATGAACAAACAGCATTGCTGATCTTGGTATCTCTTTGGTCTCTATGAAGAGAATAATCTTGGAGGTGGGATCATGCTGTGGTAACAGCACTATGACTTTGGAGAGGCCTTCTCCTCAGATGAAAAGCTGAGAAGTGCATCTTAGCTGTACAAACTGCAGCTTCCTGCTCTGTGGTTGATAGTCCTTCAGTCAGCTACTCATGTCAAATCCTTTCATCTGACAATTTTAGAAAAGCCTGATTTTTTTCTGGCAACAGGGATCATTACCTACAATGGAATCTCAAAAATCCCATTTTACCTTCAAGTTTCAGTTCTGTTCTGTCAGTCAGGTTGGATTGCAGGCCGTGCACATTGTGAGTTGTACCACCTGATGTAACACTATGATGTGACCGTTCTGGCAGCAGCAATTAATGCCTAGTTGTACTTATGAAATGAGTGAGATGCTCACAAGGTATATCACAAGTCACCTAGGAAACTGCAACTTCTGCTCAGGGAGTGAATGAACATTTGGTTTTAGTAATTCACACTCTAGGTATAGGATTTAACTCCTCCTTTGACTGGAATTGTCTTACATCTTTGCATCTTGCCAGTGCTTCATTCTTTTCCTTTACCAACTTCTTCGTAAAAGCAGTTTTGTATCTACATAGGCTAAAAAATGCAGCATATTTCTGATTTCTAAGGAAAAATAAAGATTTCCTTGCTGTCTTGCCTTACCAGGAGCCTCCTGTTAATGCTGTGTTCATTTTGTCACTTCACCCAGGCACTTACAAATTTTTTTTTCTTCTTGTCCCCCACCAGGAGGCTATCATTCAAATAATGAAAATGCGGAAGAAAATTACTAATGCCCAGCTTCAGACTGAACTGGTAGAAATATTGAAAAACATGTTCTTGCCACAAAAGAAAATGATAAAAGAGCAAATCGAATGGCTTATAGAGCACAAGTATATCAGAAGAGATGAGTCAGATATCAACACCTTTATATACATGGCATAATTGGAGGACTCTGCGGGATGCTGAGAACACAAATGGAAGGATGCTTGGACAGACAGCTCAACAGTTTGTGCTGCAGAAGGACTGGTTTTGACTTTCGTTACATATTAAAATCCCTGCCTTACCTTACAGAGGACTATATTTTGCCAATCTCATTCAGCTAGCATGATGGCATTCCCTTCATGTTGCACACTTTTAACAGCATGCTGTTTTGTGGGAAACTTGCATTCATGAAGAGCCCATTGTGAACTTTTTAAAGTAGATTTGATTTACACCCACCAGGAAGAATACAGGTTTGGGTTTTTAGATGACCAGTACTTGCACAAGGAAAAAATATTCAAATATTCATGCACTGAGGAACTGCTATTAGTTTTGTTTGGGGTTTGTTTTTTGTTTTGTTTGGTTTTGGTTTTTGGGTTTGTTTTTTTTTTTTTGTTTTTTTTTTAATGCAGTTAGGACTAGAAGTAGCACTTTCACTTTTGTGTTTTGGAGCAACAGAGTAATGTACTGTCCATCTCGGATCCTTTTCGTGTAATAACATTCGAGAGACACAAACACATGCATCACAACTGATACGTATTTCTTACAGTTAAAACCTGTTGGCTAGAGCAGTGCTTCAATCTAGTAACTGGATTTTAATAATTGACACATTAAGTGAAACAAAAGTAATTCCAAGTCATCGGTGATATTTTTCCCTAAGCAAGAGATCATTGTTTTTAAATTGTTTCCTGTAAACAAGTGGATACATTGTTACCTTATTTGGACAGATGATTTGCTACAACCCTTTTTGACAAGGCAAAGGTTTCTTGAATGATACTTCATTCTAAAAGCAGTTTTCATCGGTGGGCCTGCTATATGAACAGAAATATTAAGTGTATTTCCTTGTACATTTAATATTTATATTCCAAATATTTCAGTATGACTATATATATCGGGTTGCATTAAAGAGTAATTTATGCACAACTTCCCCAGAAAGAGAATAACACTTGAAGATCCCTGTACTATTTCTATTTCCTCAGTGGTAACTTTTATATACATGCAAGGTTAATCCAATTGGACTAGTCAATATCTTTATATGAAAAACAAACCCTGTGCTTTTTATTTTGTAACTGGTAGGGTAGGAAATACACTTCTAAAGAAAATGATAAAACGCTAAGGAAAAATACTGTGTTTAGTGGATGCAGAGAGAGTGCCAAACACACATCAGGAATCTCAACTTCTTAAAGTTACCTCTTCCATTTTCAATCATCTGAAGTAGTCATTTGGCACTACCCCTACTCTCTGCCATTCTGAAATGTCCCAGCATGTACTGGAGTGATACCATGAGTCATAGGAGCAGAGTGCCTGTCTTAGGACAAAGGTAAGTTGCGCTTTACTCAGTTCTGTATGAATATTTCTTCTATAATTTGCAAGTGTGTGAAGTTATTTTTTAATTAACCAGTTGAACTACAACATCTAAAGGCCTCATCTTCTTTGATGATGAAATGGGGAAGAGGACACAATTAACTTTAGTCAAAAAAGAAAGCTTTCTAGTAAGTAAGAGGAGGAGTTTTACTTTCATATGGTTACAGTAAAGTATGCAGTAAGAGTGGTTTAAAAGCAAACTCTCCAAAAATGGCTGTTTGCACCCTTAAGTAGGCTGCGTGCTCTAATGCAAATGCCAGTGTGACTGCCTGAGAACAGTGTGTACTTGGACATCTGTTTAAGTAAGAAATTTTTGGTAGTGAGGGTTTCATGACAAAGAGATGGAGAGAAATCAAGGCCTGGCCAATTACAATTGATTAAAATCCTACAGCTTGTGTTACATGCTTTTATTGATACTCAGATGCTGTTTAAAAATATTGCATCTTTTATGTTGGCCCTGTGGTGTTGCAATTCAGAATCAAAAGCAAGTGGTGCTCTGTGTAGTTAACCAATGAAACTATTTGAACATTAGAAAACAAAATTCTAATAAAAAACTTTGTGCTGCAAGACTTTTCAGTCTTTGTAACTTAGAAGTAATAAATGCTTACTTGGGATAATAGGGGAGAATGTGACAGTCTGAGCACACTCTTCAACGTGAAAAAGTCCAATCCTTAACCAGAGAACAGGTGTGAAATGGTCACACGAAAGAGCTGCCAAGGGTATAATGCTAATTTTAAAGCCATTGGTTTAGATTTGAGAGAGAAGTTTAAGAGACTGCATCTCAGATACAACTGTTGAGGAAGCTGGAGTGTATGCAGAAAGCAAGAGGTTGCTAAAAGCTAAGGAGCTATACGTTCCCTCAACTAATAAATACAGTACAACCTAATTGTTACCTATATATTTCTCAAAACCTGGGATGGAAATAGAATTGGTATTGGCATTGGTATTGGTATTGGTGCCTATGACATGGTCATTTTTCATTAAATATATACCAGAAATGGATGTTGGGTTTTTTATGAAATCTGAGACAGACACCAGCAAATTTGTTAAAGATGCAGAATCACGTTTAGCGTCCTTCATCAGGTCACTTCACCAATATGCACTTAAAACTATTATCACCTGGGGCAAAGGGAGATACCTGGGGTAAGCTGTTCTTTTGGGGAGGGTAGAGTTCAGATCTAAATGAAAACTATTCCTCACTTGCAATATGGCAACAACGCACTTTTAAGGCTGCAATTTTTAGCTATGAATATATATGTCCAAAGACCTAGCTTAAGGAGGTGCTGCATCTGAGAAACGTGTTGCCACACACACTGCCACGGTGAATAGCTAAGGAACGAAACCTGGTGTAGAAGGGGCGGGGGGGGAAATGACTCTTAATGGGTTTAATTAAGAAATACTGTTAAATCTTTCCCTGTCCCAACAACTTGATGAGAATCTGTTTCAATTCTGAAGTCTTCCATTTTCCTCTCTCCACAGTTGGTGTCCCTAGCTTCTATTTTTACTCATTTATCTTTCATTTGTTATGACTGTAATGCAGTTACATTTCCAAATGACAATGTGACTTTCTCATTTTCACCTTTTTAAAATTAATATAAATGTTCTGAATGTTCACATCTTGCATTTATCTGCATTGGGATGCCATTGTCCTGTAAAGTGCAAATTTTAAAAATACAATTGGCAAAAAAATTTGATAGTTTTACAGAAAGATTTGCTATCTCAAACTGTTTTCTATTTTCATCTAAATGACTGGGATGCTATCTTTGTAATTCTTTAAGGTCATATTTGTGAAATAAACAATACATGAAAGCTTTCCTGTCATATACACTATACGTAGTCTGGAGTGTTGAGCGAACTTGAGTTCCTGAGTTGTAATAACTATCTCCATATGGTATTTACAATTTTGAATGTGTGCCACTACCAAGATAATAATGCTGTACAATTTTGAATGGTGGTAGTTTCTGTATGGCAGTCCAGCTGAACTATTTTGATGTACTGCTTAATTTTTTGAATTTTATTTTTTAAGTTGTATAATTTATTTTCTTGCAAAATAAAAATGTAATTTAAAAGACTACTAATTTAGCAAGGTATTTTGGTGTCTCACCCTACAAAATTTTAAAGTTGAATTCAGGTGCTGCTCCTAAAAAATGCCACTGTATGAAACTTACCTGACTTCAAGTCCTAACATCTGTTATGATCAGAGTACTTTAAAAAAAAACATGGAGACTTCCAATTCTTTTAATGTTAAAAATTTTTAGGTACTTAAGGTTATATGTAGAGCTATTTAATCTTCCGAATTCTATTTAAAGATGGGCTGTAGTCTTTACATTTCAGTGTATCAAAGCCTGCCATGCCAAAAGTGGCCGGGAGTTGCCTTAGTTTATGGCATTTTTAAAAAGGGTTATGTCTCTGTGCAACTTAGTGGGATGAACTTGGGTTGCTGAGTATTTTGGTTGATTTGTCTCTGAACTTATTTACAGTGTGTGTCACTGAAAGTTACTGGTGTTGTCATGAGATAGTTGGGACCTTCGGGTAGCTGATCCTGCAGTAAACATTGATGTGGGAACAGTCACTTGCCTGAAGGAATGCTTTTAATGTAATGGCTTTTCTTCTCTGATTGTCGTTGCCTTCTAATGTGAAGCTCTTTAGATTTCAATTCCTTTCTTTAAGTGCACCAGCTAACATCAGTGTTTTGTGCTTTCTGGTGCATGCAGAGTTTAGAACTGTTTGTATGGAATAAACAGCTATTTTTGAGTGAATGTTCAGTACTGCACATAGCAATTGGCCAACTGGCAGTTCTTGCAAGCACAGTTTTGATGGCAGGTTGCCGTTATTTCCAAACCTTTTCCCTCTGTTAGGGCAACATATAGTCTTTCACAATGGTTTTCCAGGAGAAGTTGTTCTCTAGAAGCCAGTTATTGCAGGAGTTCCTTTGTTGATTCAACTCCTGCCACTACAAATTGATCACAGTTGAGGTAGAATCATTTAACCTAAATACAAAAGGCTAAACCTGGTTCATTCTTCTGGTAATGTGAGAATGTGGCTTTATTTTCTTCTTTGCTTTGCCTGTCAGCATAGAATCATAGAATTGTTTAGGCTGGAAAAGACCCTTAAGTCCAACCATTAAGCCAGCACTGCCAAGTGCACCACTAAACCATGTCCCTGAGTGCCACATCTACACGTTTTAACTAAGTCCAGGGACAGTGACTTGCTCACTTCCCTGGGCAGCCTGTTGAACTGCTTGGCAACCCTCTCCATGAAAAATTTTTCTTAATATCCAATCTCGACCTTCCCTGGCACAACTTGAGGCCATTTTTTCTACTTGGTAGAAGAGACCAACCCCACCCCCCTTGGCTACAGTCTCCTTTCAGGAAGAGTGATAAGGTTCCCCCGAACCTCCTTTTCTTCAGGCTAAACACCCCCAGTTCCCTCAGCTGCTCCTCACAGGACTTGTGCTCTTGATCCTCTCCTTGGACGTGTCAAAATCTCTAGGTAGACTTGGTGCCTTGCATTTGGTCCTCATTTATTTTAGTGATGGAGATCCACTATGGAAATTCATTTGGGTACTGTACTTCAGCTCCTGCATGCAGCCTGAAACACCTGTCAGAAAGAACGGCTGGAGGCGCGAATGGCAGCTGCTGCTTCCCTCTGCGGATCCAGGACACAGCCAAAGCAAGTGCTTTCCCTGCTTCTCCGGGCTGAGCTGAGGAAGAGCAGCACAGTATGACTGTTTCAATAGTCTGTGACTGACCACCAAAACTTAGTGACTTTGAAATTAGTGCATTGTAGTCGTTCTTGGTGAGATGCTGGAGAAAAGAGATGCTGAAGAAGGGAATGCAGTGTGGGTTTCTTCCTGGTTTTAAGACCATAATATTATGTCTAATATTCTGTACATACAGCTCAGGATTTGCCATCTAGTGCAGTCGTTAACTTCTACTACTGAAGACATTGAGGAAACGAGCACACCTCCTGCATTTTTTGGAGCAGGCACTTGGAACTTATCTCAAGCTGAGGTAAATATGTGGGATTTATTGTTCCAAGCAGTTATGCTAGATGGCAATAAGCCTGCTGTCCCAGATGGAATTCAGCCATTGCTTCAGAAGGAATAGAGGTGTGAAATGGAACTCTGGTCAAGATGTGTCACTTGGCCCTAGAGCCAGCTTTGGTGGCAGGGAATTGGTAGGTTGCCAGCAGCTTTTGACTATGCTCCACACCAAGTACTGTGAAGGAAACCAAAGTGCCCTGGAGCTGGGGAAACCAGGGCTTCAGCTGGGAGAGGAGAATTCAAACATCCATGTGACTGGGCTTTACAAAAGCAGAAAGGCAGAGTAAGATTTTCACAGAATCATGTAACAAAAGCACTAGGGCTACTTGACAAGACCAGCAGAAAGCTTAAACCAGAATTGGTTTAAAATGCTGTAAGAGGACATGTTTCTGGGAACTGCAGCTCACCACTAGCAGCAGGTTCAAAAAGGGTTAGACAAATTCATGCGTTAAAGATAATAGCCAAGCACAAAGGCTCTAACATCACTCAGCAGTGAAGGTGGGAAAGCACCCTGGCTCTTCTGCTCAGCTTCAAGCAGGGGCTGTGGCAGGTGCTCCTCTCCTACAGTCTCTATGGAACTCTCTAATTCTTCTAAATAGGAAATATCCCCAAAAATCTTAAAGCCCTCCTCAAGGAAAAGGGCTAAAGAGGGAAGGGGGGGAAAAAGGGAACCAATTACTAGAGGCAGCAACAGATACAGGGAGAAGGAGGAAGATGTATGAAGATCACTGGACCAGGACCAAAGATGTAAAATGTAGGGTAGCACCCAGCAGAGCACCCTGGTCAGTGCTCACCATCTCCTGAAGGTGTGCAAGTAGTCCCTGCCTGCTGCCTTGTGGGGAGGGACACAAATCTCTCAGGCAAAAGGGTTCCTTCCCTACTGCCGCTCCAGCTTTCTCCTGCTGGTGATGTGGCTGGTGTGGGGGTCAGACAGGGAGGGTGTAAATAAGCTGATGTGGGGAAAGAGCAGCCCAAAGGACTGGGAGAGAGACTGAACCATAGTGGGTTCTACCGAAGTGCCACTCATGTGCACGTAAGAGTATGCTGCCTGTGACAGAATTTTGTTTGACCTGTTAAAGGTATTCTTTTTCTAGTCGGTGTCCTTTTGGTTTGGTTGTTTTTTGGTGGGTTTTTTTTGGTTTTTTGGTTTTTTTTTATATTTCATTAGAGGATTTGTATCCTGAAATATATTTCCTAGCTCTGGGGAGGGGCTCTTTCTTTTCTTCTCTTAGCTTCTCCATGCACTGCAGTTCTTACACAGCTCCAGACTAACTTTTAAACTTGTATTTCAAGAATATCTATCATCTTGTTGGAAACAAGTTGCAGAGCTATTAAATAATTTTATTATAGTGCTATGCTGTATCTTCTACATTCCCACAGAGTTAATAATTAGCTTGCTGAAAACTGGTGAATTACCCAATCACCTTGCCTACCCTTTAGGCCAGGGATGTGATGCTCTTGTGTTACTACAACAGTCCTATTTTAACAGTGTTCTGTTGAACCAAAAGACCATGAAGAAGTTAAAAGATCCATGTACCAGTTAGCCTGTGAAGGCACAGGTTATGTTACAGCATCTGTGCTTGGCCTTCTGGCCTATCCTGTGCTGCACCTGTGCCCTGCCACAGAAGACCCTTGGCCAGCTAATTGTGACAAAGGAACCTGCAGGAGCTTCCTCCTGGCACTGGCAAATTACACCACCTGCTTGTTATCTTTTATCTGAAAGCAAAGCAGCAGGTTCTTGTGTGAACATGCTTTTGTTTGGCAACAGGAATAGCAACCAGAATTGTTTTCTACTCGGAAGAGCTCTAAAGACAAAAAATATTGGGGAACCTCTTCATGGGCAAGATCTGCACCAAAGGCTGTGCCCTGACTGGACGTGTGTTTGACGGTGCACAGCATGTTTGATGGTGCACAGATGGTTGCCAGCATCTGAAGGGATGTAAGATTATCCTTACATTCCTTTCTCCTTCTCTGTGAAGTCTGATAAAAGGACGATTAATCAATATGTCTGGGAGTCCAAGTGCCTTTCTGCCTGAGATGGATGTTAGTGATGATGCATTAGCAGGCTATATCCCTGAAAAAGAGCTTTAGTACTGCAGGAGAGAAGGCAAAGTTAAATAAGAGCTTTCTGGTTTTTTGTTCTATATGCTTTTGGCATTACTCATTTCTGAAAAATATCCTCATCGAACCTGGATGTTTTTCCTATATGGTACATATATTTTCAGAGTAAAACCTTCAGTTCTTCCTGAGACGATATTTGTTAGTTCCTATGTTAACTCTGGTTTGTACTTGAAAACTCTAAATCAAAGGTCTAGACTAGACCACCTTAGAACATCAGCTACCGAGAGTCAAGGAAGCAAAGGAGTACAAATGTGTCCCTCACCAGTGCCTGTCCCAATCAGTCTCTTGCTGCCTGTCTGGAGAATCTTTGGATATATATGGAAAGCAGGAAGTATTTTACTTCTGAGAGCAAAGACAAAGCGAAATCCTCTCTCACAGGGAAATGAATGACATGTAGAACAGACGGTTAACTGAAGTAGTTTTGACAAATGCTGGTTTTACAATATGAAGATCAAATAATTATAAAAAAAAAGTCAAGGCAGCAAATGGATGTTAACAAGTTGTTGAAATACTCTTGCTTTCTAGGTGCTATATCCAAAGCCTGGTTCTTGGCATTTTTTTCTAGTTTGTGGTACAAGAGGATGGAAAAGTGCAAGTAAATGCTGCTTTACGTGTCTGGTAGACATCAACTCTGGGGAAAGCTTCATTCAGTTGTGGGTTATTGTAACAGTATGCTAACTCCTTCGGGGATTAAAAGTGGTTGAGGAGAAGAGACTGATCAGAAACAAATACAGAATTGCTTGTCCTAGACTGTGTGCAACAGCACAATTTAGAGAACGTCACTTTGTGTTTTGAACCTGTTCCTTTAAGATATAAAGCTCGAAAGCTGGGAAAGAACCAGGCTTTTCCTGGCCTAGCTCTGTGCATGTTGGAGAGAGGGTGAAGAGAGGCACTGTCAGGCTGGCAAAGAGCTGTAGAGTTTTAGTGCTGGCCTTCGCCTAGAAATCTAGGTTCAGAGACAAGAGTGTGAGGGGGGAAAAGCGAAGTGCAGAAAAGACCATGGAACTGGGATGGGCATCCTGAGACTGGGCTGGGGTTGAGCTGGCACCAGTCATTCTGTGAAGGCAGCTGCCAAGACCCTTCTCAGGCAGGTTTGAATTCTGAGGTAACGACGTTAGGGGTTTATGCCACGGCCGGGCAGGAAGGAGTTTAAGGGGAATTAAGTTGCTGGGTCTTCTGAAAACAGCACGCAGCTACAGCACAAGGGCACGCCAGACACAACGCGTCCCGGGCTCAGCAATACTCGGCACTTTCATCCCCACCGACCTTGTCGTGCGCAGGATGTTTCCGATACGGGCTCCACGTGGGGATTAAATGTCCGTGGCTCAGGTCAGCTTAACCTGCAGCGTGTGGCGGGCCAGGGCCGGGCCGAGAAGGGGCGGAGCGCAGCTTCCGTGGCAGAGAGGACACACCCGCGGGGGCTGGTTCTTGTCCCGCAAGGATTGTCCACGCTGTTGCCGTACGGTTCACTAGCAGTGACTTTCCTTCTCCGCTCGGCATCCCAGGCTGTCCGCACCGCGCCCGGGGCAGTCCCCCGCGCCCCCTGCCCTCTCCCCGC
>VZRQ01005702.1:35973-74417 GCA_013397975.1 Machaerirhynchus nigripectus
TGCGCCCCTTCCCCTCGCTCTTGCGGGAGCCCGGGGCCTGGGAGGCAGGCGAGGAGAGGGAGCGGGTCCCGGGCCGGGTAGGGGCTGAAGGGTGGAGCCGCTGGTGGGTGAAGGGCGGCCCCTCCCGCCCCCGTAGCCCCGGGCCCCGCGCTAAGCCCGGCGGGACCTTTATCCGCGATCCTGAGCGCCGCTTTTTCCACTGGCAGCGCCGGGAGTGCCGCGGCTGCCGAGCCCTCTCCGGTACTCGCTGCAGCAATAGGGATGTGCAGCCATTGGGGTGTCCCAGCCGGGGCAGGGCCAGGAATCGGGTTGGATTCCTCTAATTAGGAAGTGTAAAGATCTAAAATTGCACCCGTAGGTGTTGTTTCTCAGCTGGGCGGTGGGATGCTGCTGCCCACGAAGGCAGCCCCGCTGGCGCTGTTGGATGCTGGCTGTGCCTGCCTTGCCCGGGGCGCTGGCGTCCGCCACGGCGGTAGAAAAGGAGGGCAGGTGTATCGCATCCGAACTGCCATATGCAGAGCTGAAGGTTGCATTTTACCAGCTGTAGAAGTAGGGGGTTGCTTTTTTTTCCCCCCTTTTTAAGTCTGTAATCGACGACAGAGCATGAACGCTCCTAGCAGGCGCCAGTTGCACTTGGTAAACGATTGTCTGGTTTGTCCAGTTTAAATTTCAGGCCTTGTGCTGTAATGGTATTTTTTTGGTAGTATAGGTATTTATTTTGCTAGGTTTGGCTTTTTTTTTTTGACACTAACCCTTGAAAGCACTGCTATTAAAGGGATCATAATTATTTTTCAGGGAGAAGTTCAATTTAAAACTTCCTGCTAGCTATTATAACTTGAGCTGGGGAGAAAAACAGACAAAAATCCCCAAACCCCTAAACAAAACAAAAATCAAGCAACTAATTCAAAACAGTAAAAAAAAAAAAAAAAAAAAAAATAATTTAAAAAAGAAAAAAAAAAAAAAAAAAAAATCAGTCTTTTGTTAGTTGAAGGTTGTCAAGTGAAGAGGAGAAACAGACTAAATTTTCTTGTTGCAGATACAAAACCAGCAGGCATTCTCTAATTTTTAAAAATGATGGTGTTCTTGTGGTGTCCTTAAGCAGTTGTTTTTAATTAGTATTTATTTAGCTGTAATTCAGTAATGGCCAGAAGTTTCCATTGTGCTGAAATGTTGAAGGAAATGCCTAAAGAAAGTGGTTTAAACCACAAATGGAAAGATCATTCTGTTAATATATGAAACAATACCTACAGATGCAATTTTGTATCTTTGCACTGCTTAATTAGATGAAGCTACTGGCTGGTGAATTGGACTGCTCAGATAATCCCTTTTTTCTTGGTTGTATTATTCTGTTTTGGTTGATGCTCTGAATTCGCTATCCTCATTTTTGTTCATGAAACACCAAGGGAACGGAAGCTGTGAATGCAAACTGCCACTGTTTAAAAAGCAGTGAAGCTAATGGCAGGAATGAATGAACCAAAGTCCAGGGAAGCAGACAGAGGGACTAGTAAACTTTTTCAAGATAACACCACTCACTCCTGGCTTAGACATATGCTATAGGTGTAGATAACAGACTTGGACTAAATGAGTTGGGTGTTGTTTTTGAAGGAGTATTTGTTTATTTTTCAGAAAACATTTTATCACAGATGTTATGGTGAGACTGTACTAGACTACACTTCTTTTAAAAGGCATGTTATGATTTTTCATTTTTTTGTTCAGTGTTTCTTAGATATTAATTTTTGAAATAATGACTTCTGTGAAAATGGGTACGTTACTGAAACATAATGGCATTTGCTTTCTTGATATGAAATTCTGAGGAGTTTCTTATTTTCAGGCTCTGAAGTATACAAGCCGTGGCTATGCATCGCAGCGTACTTTGAATGTAAGTATGAAGCACTATCTGACTAATAAATTGCTATTTTAGATTTGTTTGTTAACAAATCATCACAAAAAAATTGATAAGAAAATCATCACAAAAAATTCCCTTAAAGATAATGTCACTTGTGCCTAAGCCACACTTTACTGCAAAATCTGAAATAAAAGTCAGATTGCCATTTTTATTTTGATTTGCTAATTGTTTGATTGTGTGGGACAAAATTAGAAGTGTGTCAGCAGACGTAAGCTTCATGTAGCTATCAACCCAGAATGGGAAAAGACAGCTGTTATCAACTGAACCCTTTGAAATTATTTGTGCTATCCTGCAACTTTCTGTTACAACATAAAAAATGAGGACAAGTTACTATCACTGAAGTCAACCATGATGAAGGGGTTATAGTAACAGGCAGCCCTTCTTAGTTTTAAACAAGTATTATTTGTCCTTATTTTTTTCCTAGTGTTTTCTTTCTTTGCCTGTCTGTCTAAATAAAATAAACCCTCATGAGCAGACCCTGTAAAGTTTTGTGCTTAGCTTCCACTGGAACTAACACAGCTGGAGGCTGTCGGGGAAGCCAGGGATCCGACGTGCGTCTTTTTGGTGCCAGATTCTCATGCTGCTCCCACAGGGCTGTCAGGTAGATATACGTCTGTAACACGACAACTAAGAGGCAAAATAAGAGTAAACTTGTTTTGAGGGGCTACTAGCATAGGGCTGAATGTCATACCATGTCTTAAAGTACTGCTTACACATTCTGCTGGGACCTGGGCTTTTGAATATATCCACGGATGGAGACTTTACAACCACTCTGGGTAACCCGTGCCAGAGTTCAGTCATACTCCCAGTGGAGAAGTGTTTCCTGATGTTCAGTGGGAACTCCTGTGTGTCAGTTTGTGCCCACTGGTCCTGTCACTGGGCACCAGTGAAGAGAGTTTGGCTCTGTCTTCTTTGCACCCTTCCTTCCAGTATTAATATTCATGGTGAGGTGCTGCTGTTGAAGTTCTCTGAGTGGCAGCATGACCCTCTGGTGTATCAGCCACTCCTCCCAGTTTGGTGTCCCCAGCAAAGCTGCTGAGGGTGCACTGCACCATCTCCCAGTCCATTAATGAGGATATTACACAGGACTGAACCCAGTACTGACCCCTGGGGTGCATCACTGGTACTTGGCCTCCAGCCAGACTTTGTACCACTATCACCACCCCCAGCCTGGCCATTCAGCCATTTTCTATCCACCTCGCTGTCTGCTTATCCAGCCCATACTTCATGAGCTTCTGTGTGAGGATTTTATGGGAGACAGTGCTGAAAGCCTCACTGTAGTCTAGGTAGACAAAGCCTGTTCTCTCATCTACCAAACCAGTCACTTCACTGTGGAAGGCTGGCAGTTTGTCTGAGCATGGCTTCTCCTTGGTGAATCCATTCTGATGACTCCTGACGATTTTCTTGTTCATGTTCGTATAAATGGTTTTCAGGATTAGTTGTTTCATCACCTTTCCAGGGATTAAGGTGAGGCTGACTGACCTGTGGTTCCCTGGGTTCTCCTCCTTACCTTTCCTGAGGATAGGAGTGATGCTTGGCTTTTCTCCAGTCCTTGGGCACCTCTCACAATTGTTGTGACCATTCCAGCATTATTGAGGGTGACGTTAAAAAGTCACCTACCAGCTCCTACAGAACTCATGGGTATCTGATCAGGGCCCATGGATTTATGTATGTCCAGTTTGTCCTGACTTGTTCCTCTTTCACCAAGGGTGCATCTTCCTTGCTCCACCTTCCCCTCAGTCTCTGGGGCCTGGCATTCCTGAAGGCTGGTCTTAGTACTGAAGACCGAGGCAAAGAAGGCATTCAGTACTTCAGCCTTGTCCTTTGTCACCATGTCCCCTGCCCTATTCAGCAGCAGGCCCATGTTTTCCTTGTTTCTTAGGTGCTCATGGAAGCCCTTCCTGTTACCTTTGACATCCCTTGCCAGATTCAGTTCGTGGCTTTTTCATAACTTCATCCCTGCATGCTCAGACTGTGTGCCAGATTCTCTGTCCCCATTTCCATCTCCTGTATGGTTCATTTTTGTGTATGAGTTTTGGTGTCCATCCTGGCGTTTTCACCTGACTTCCTGCTTGTTGGAAAGGACTGCTCTGGAGCTTGGAGGGGGTAATCCTTGAACATCAACCAGCTTTCTTCAATCCCCCTTTGCTCCAGGATGTCCAAGATTCTTGCAAACATCATCAATTCCATGGCTGGGCTCTGTGCACTCCACCTGTTCTGTCCCATAAAGTGCAAGGCCACGCCTCTCCTCCGTTGCCTTGTCTTCCTGTCCTTCCTGGAGAGCCCTTATCCCTGCATGGCAGCACTCCAGCCATGTGAGCCATCTCACCACAGCTCCATGATCCTAAGGTTGTACTCCTGCAGCTGCACACCAATCTCCTTATGTTTACTCTCCATGGTGCGTGCATTAATAAAGATTTTAGTGCTCTGGAACACTTGCAGGATAAAAGAGAAGCTCTGACTTCAGTGAAAGAATAAGAGTGGATACATTTAAAAAATACTGGTACGTGTGTGCAGTTGTGAGAGAGATTGTGACTTTTACTCCATTCTTCTGTGCTTAGGAGGTGGTGATAGCAAGTGCCGTAAGGACACCTATTGGATCTTTCCAAGGCTCTCTTTCATCATTGCCAGCCACTAAACTTGGTTCCATTGCAATTAAAGGAGCAATTGACAGAGCAGGTGTGTATACTCACTTTTTTTTTCCTGTGACAAAAAACCCCTCAAGGGGCTCAGAACAGCATTAGTCTATGTCTTTTCAATTGCTTGGCAATGAAAAAACCCTGCAATGTCCAGGGTTCTTTTGCTCGTGTGGCATTCTTAAGTATCCACAAATGCTATTTAAGTTGATTCTCAGGCTTTGGTTCAATCTGAATTGAGTGCTGCTGCTAGGAAGAATGTTGCCTACGGATATCTGTGCTAGTCCAAATCTGACTGAACATGCTAATTGTTTTTTCAGGGTGGGCTTTTATGACATGTGTAAGCTGATGCAAAGGCTACTTGCTGCTGAGACCAGTGGCCTTTCCTTTCCCTGCCCATTTATGTGGGCACATGTACTTGAAGGACAGCCTTGTGAGCCTTTTGATAGATTCAATCTAGCAAAAAGGTTTTTTTTAGGGGAGAGGAGGGTTAATACTACACGAACTTGGACACCAGGGCTGTTGCAAATGATGCAGCCGGAGAGCATGTCTCTTCTCTCTGGTAGCAGCTTGCTGTGGCCTTGGCTTGCCCTGGCTAAACAAACAAACAAAACTGTCTTTAGTCATAATTGTAGCACATAAAAAGTTTTGTGCATCTAACCATCCATGGAAATTGAGGTTCTCAGGAGATTGGTGAGACTTGGAAATGTTGACTTCAGCAAAATAACTGTAGCTTGTTCTGCAGGGTGACAGGGGAATTCTCTTCTCTGGAGATTACCAGTTTACCATATGCTGTGAATATGGGGGGTGAGATCTGGGATGCACCCACAGGGGCCTGGGTTCTGTTAGCACATGGGCTGGATGTGACAAGTTTCATTAGTCTTTGGTAGAAAACTTCAGTGGGAACCTTTGTCAAAAGGATCTTGAATCAAAACAATCTTGTTTTTTAGGAATCCCTGCGGAGGAAGTGAAAGAGGCCTATATGGGCAATGTCCTGCAGGCTGGACAAGGACAAGCTCCAGCAAGACAAGCAGTCTTGGGTGCAGGTATTCCTTCTCTTGACACCAGGGTTGAAGGTTTTCTGTGTTTATGTAGCTGGAGTCTGTTGGGCTGTGAGTTAAAGCAGGGTGGTGGGCAGCCTTTTGTCAGGACAGTCTGAATGCTTTTTTCCCTGTGGTGGGTGAAGGCTGTGTGTTGCACTCATGCAAGTGGGATGTTACTGCCTACAGTGTTTGCAGAACCTGGAGAAGACAGTACTGGAGACCAGGCTGGTAACTCCACAGTACTTTACATTAATGGTGGATGCTGCTCTGAGTCTTTCACAAAACAGGAGTTTTTTTCTTCAGTATATCATTATTCTTAAATCTTACTGGATAAGAAGTCAGTGAGTTTCCTACCACTCATGAGTATGTCATTACACTCACCTTCCTGTGGAGTCTGGAGCTGACACTGGAAGGATTCACTATAATGAATATAATGTTAGCTGTAACACAAATAGTACTGGGTGCAGGAATTATTTTCTTCTTCCTTCTGTAGGGATGGTATTTCATACCTTAGCATGTTTCTAGAAAAGCCTATGGGTTAGGGAAGAACTGTATACTTTCTTGGCTCTGTTCCTGCACATTTTTGAAGGAGAAGGGACTGCTTCCATATTAGGCAAAGTAATAAATATGGCTCTTTTCTTTCACAGAATTATGGAATGGTTGGGGTTGGAAGGGACCTTAAAGATCTAGTTCCAAATCCCCTGCCGTGGGCAGGGACACCTTCCATGGTGTCCTTCCAGGGCTCAGAGCCTTCTCCAGCCTTGCCTGGGGTGTGTCTTTTTACCGGCTGCTGAATTCTGCAGCTTATTTAGGCTTTTTCAGCCTTGGGTGCTGCTTAGAGGCAGGGATCGGGGTTTTGGGAACAGGAATACTTCTGGAGTCCCTTCCTTGATCTTCCATTTCCTTGCCTTCCCCTTTATCAGGAGTCGGTTGTTGGAAGGGTAGAAACAGCAGGGGTCTCCAAGAAGGATGGTAACTATGGATAAGGGTAGATAAATTGCCCTGGCAGGCTAAATAGTGCAAGCTGGACATCTTGGGCTTAGATAAAAATTGGTGCCATATGAAATGTTGCCAAAACACCGAGAAAATACTGAAGTCTACCCTTTAAATAACACAGCTGTACAAACAACTTCTTTGACTCAGGTCTGCCAATCGCCACTCCTACCACTACTGTCAATAAAGTCTGTGCTTCAGGAATGAAATCGATCATGATGGCAGCACAAAGCCTGATGTGTGGGAGCCAGGTATGTGTATTTTGTGCTCTTCTATGGAAAAACCACACAGTTCATGTTGTAGATCGTGTCCTACCAAGGACTGTGCTCTCTGATTTGGGACTGTGTTTTGGCTTGGGATAATAAAGCTAATTAGCCAGGGTTTGTTTTGTTTATGCAACCCTAATTTTATAGTCATTTAAGTATGTTTGAGTTCAAAACAGAAAAAAATGGTAAATATTATAGTTGGAAAATTCAGACATGTTTTTAGAGCTGAGAAAACAAGGTGGATTGTTTGGGGGGGTCTTTACATCATCTCTCTACTGCTCTACCCCCACCCCACCTACCAATGCAGCCCCCAAAATATACTTAAGGGAATTTTCAAGCTTTCGGTTTTGAAAAGCTGAAGACATTTTTATCGACTTAGGTTTTGGTGACTTGACTTTTTAACAGACAGTTTTAACATTAAAATGCATTAAATACACATATTCAAGCAATGTTGTTTCCAAGTACACTAAAGATTTTTCAGGGTTCTTTATTGTTTTAGAAGAAGTGGAATTTATTGTTGTTGAATAAGCTTTTTCATTTAAGAGCTTGATGAAGGAGAATTGCTCATCTCTGTCAACTTTCTTCCAAGTTTTTCTATACAATGGAAAAAATTTCTATCACTTGATGAGATAGGAGAATACATAATTTTCAGTAAGCCATTAAATGCTGTGCAGCAAAGAATGTGGGAGAAGTGTGAATGTGAAGAAAGACATTTCAGGTTTTTTTTTAATTCCATACCCAAAGCATTTTGGCAGCATCTTTGGTTCTCTGAAGTGAAAATATCATCAGTTCAAATATATATATTTTTGGCTTAAAAAGTAAGTGGCTCATAAGTGAGGAATACTTTTGTGTGTGTGTTTAGAACAAAAGTAAAATATTTAAGTTTTGGTGTCCCTTCTGTGGAAATCACAGTGTAACTGGAGTTAAGCAACTGCTTTATTGCTTTGGCCTTGCTCTGCAGAGAACAGCACTTTGTCTGGGGCCTGCTGAGCTTGGTGGAAGTCTTGTCACAAGACTTTGAACCAGGCCCGGCATGTCTTTGTAAACAGCTACATTTGGATTTAGTCATTTATATCCAATGAGTTCATGAGAGTGGTTGGGCCTTTGGTTGGTTTGACAGATGTAGGCCATGAGCTCTGAATAGAACTGGGGTTTTCAGCTGATTCAGTCATACAAGCTGTGCTGCCAGTCTCAGCAAAGCAGAGACTCAGCCAGTTATTAGTCTCTTAGAGCTATAAATTATGGGGGGAGGGGGATGGTATTAGTTTGTTTTTCCTGGCTGTGGACTCTGAGGTATCTGTGGTATGACAGTCAGTGATGGTTTCCTGTGGCTTGGTCAGTGTGCACCATTATATAAACAATTGCATTGACTCTCTCTCCAGGTTTTTCAGTTTATGGAATTGAAATGCCAGGGACTCTTGTTCCTCTGATCTGCTGATGCTTCCATATCTCCGCTGCCTTTCCAATTTATCTGTCTTTTCAATAGTTCTGTCTCCAGCCTTCTTTCTCTTCTTTATTACTTCATGTCGTGTTTCTGGATCTAGTTTATAATCTGTTCTGAACCAAGCCAATATTTCTCTGAGTCTTAATTTAAAGAAACCAAGAAAGCTTTCATCTCCTTATTGCTGTTCTGTGTAAAATGTTTTTGAATTTATATGAACAGCACTCTTGAACTCTCAAAGACTCACGCTGCTGTGTGTTTTTCTTACATTTATCTGTATTTCAAATATGCCATTAAACACAACTGTGTCTATTCTTCACATCCTGGAATCCTAGGGATTTTGGGGCTCATGAACAGTGGGTATACTTACAGTCCCTATAGCTTTGCAAGTTTTCTGTATGCTTTTTTTCAGCTTGAAAAGTACATTAGCTTATAAATGCCCATAATGATTCAAGTTAAGTAATCACTAATTGCTAATTGTCTTTTTTGTGGCCTTTTCAGATGATAAAGCCATATAGTAAGACATCTGTTTCTGCATAGTAAGATGAAACAATATTATGTAAGACTGCAGGTACTTGTCAATCTCCTGTCTGTTCATATACCATTATTCTGACTCTTCTTTGTTCCAAAGGGATAAGGAGCTTGGAATAAGGAAGAAAAATGATAAAATTACAGGGAAAAAAAAAAGTAAAAATAAAATTTGTAATTTGATCTTGGAAGCTTTTGACATAAAACTGTAAGAGATCAACATGGGTCTAAAGCTGCACACCAGCCAGAAGTGCAGTTGTTCTGCCAGGGTGGATTAACTATCTTCAGTTGTTCCTGCTGTTTGCTTTTTAAGTGCTTAAAGGGGTTTTTTGACTGTTTCTTTAAGACTCCTCAGGGATATGAAATGCCCATGCTTAAGCATTTGCTAATATTTGTTCCTACAAGAAGTCATGGAGAATCACTGCGTGATTATTGATTTTATCTTGTTTCCTTTGGGCAGGATGTCATGGTTGCTGGTGGAATGGAGAGCATGTCTAATGTTCCCTACACGATGAGCAGGGGAGCAACACCTTACGGAGGAGTAAAGCTGGAAGACCTGATAGTGAAAGATGGGCTGACAGATGCTTATAACCATATCCATATGGTAAACATTTCTGCACAGTGCTAATGCATCAACCTGATGCAGATGCAGATCTGAAGAGCTTGCTCATAGTTGTTATGAAACTGCTTCATATAGCAAGCCTGGAAATGAGGAGGAAAAAGTTCCATATCCAGGTTTCCTGCAGTAGCTTTAATGGAGGGGCTGGACAGAAGACCAAAATAGCACAGCAATTTGTGTGTTAGTATTTACCTGTCTCTGCAGTCTGAATAGCCTAAAGCAAGGATTAAGAGGAGAAATTAATTCTGCTACTGATGGATCGCTGTTGCTCCATCTGAGGGAGGGAGCAATCACGGTGCTTGGTGTCTTTAAGGGTACCTGCTCTGTAGGATCCAGCAGGCTCATGTTTTTCCCTCCCCCAGAGTACATGTCTCATATCTCCTGTGGGAAGGTTTGAGTCAGCTGGTGTGGTTACTCATCAGCAGGGTAACTTAAATTGGACAAACAAGGGCAAACTTAGGATTTGGAAACTTAGGGGTTGGAAAACAACTGATGCAAAGATAGTCAAGAACAATTACCAGGGAAGAAAAGTTTGAAAAGACAGTGGCTACTTTCAGTTTATGAATATTTCTGACTTGTACCAGTGGTAATTCACAACTGTAGGGCATTATTGATCAATCAGTTAGTGTTCTTGCTGGGGCCCAGGAAAACATGTCATGAAGAATATTTACTGTCATCCATATATTTGATACTGGCCTCACTGTTCTGCGTATGATTTATTCTTTTTGCACTGTAGTGCTTAGGCTATTGGTTGAAATTCATTTCTGCATTTCAGCTAAACTGGATTTTGATTGTGAGGATTTTTATAAGATTCCAAAGAGTGGCTTTGATAGTTCCCTTATGTGAGGAGAAATTCTAGCAGTTGGTTATAATACACAGTTGATAGACTGGGACAGTGTTTTGGAACCTTTTGTCTTTCTTATAGCTGCTGTAGGTTATTTGGAAAGCCTTAACAGTCTGTGTGAGAACATACAAAATAAGCTATAGGATGGCTTTAGGAACTTTCTCTTGTCTGTGTTTTGGAAATAGCCTAAGTCGCTGGTGCTTTGGGGTTTGAAGACTTTCAATTCATTAATTACATAGAAGTGAACTTGCTTGTTTGAAGAACTGGAGGGACACAGTACTAAAGGGTTTTGTGTGATTCATTGAGTTTTCTGATGAAATGAGAGGTGGAACAAAACCTCTTCAAGGGCAGATCTTTTCAGTTGACTAAATGAATTTTTTTTAAATTTTGTCACTGGATATTTAGACAGTGTTGATAATGAATTGTAACTGCATAATTACAATCGTGATTTGCCTATATATAAAATGATTTGGTTGTTTCATTCTACTTATTTCATTCCAGTTATTAGAAAAAAAGGGATACATACTTTTTATTTCTACAGTTTTTAGAGACTCTGAAGGCTAAGTAAGCTCTGTGTTGACCTGTTTTTGTAACCTTTGGAATAGGCAAGGTCATAATGGAGCGAAAACACTTGGAAAATGATGTGAACATATGATTCTGTGGCTGAACAATGATCTTCAGTCTCTGAAGATGTCAGTCCTAAGCACTTTAAACTTACTTTTGCATGCAGTTTAACTGGAGAAAAAAAAAGCCTTATAAGGAAAGTTCCTTTATGGCTTTGATAATCTGGATCCGAAAGACATTTGCTAAATCTGAAGACGGTATTTCAAAACGAAAAGTTACTATTTGTTCATGACTGTATAAATCAGAAATGGACACCAAATATTAGTCACATTCAATTCTGGAAATCTGCTGGTTGAGTTTTTTTCAGTTGTAGTTGTGCTTTGCATCTTCAGGAGTACCAAACCTAACGGGCCTGGTTTTCTCCCAGGGCAACTGTGCTGAGAATACTGCAAAGAAGTTCACTATTTCCCGAGAGGAACAGGACACTTATGCCATAGGCTCTTACACCAAGAGCAAAACAGCCTGGGAGTCAGGAGTACTGAAAAATGAAATAGTTCCTGTCACTATTTCAAAAAAAGGTATTGTGGAAAGGTGTGATGAGATTAATTGTGTTTCTCATTGAAAGCTGTAACATTGTGTTCAGTGCAAATTGTGTTGTTTAAACATGCAAATCTCAGGAACATTAATTTTGATCACCTAAGAATTTTCTGTTAGGCAGACTTTCTTGTGAACAGCAGTCAGTGACCTGTCACCTGGTTATTGCTGTTCAATTTTTCTTTAATGTTACACACCATATCTTCTTTTTTGTCTAAGTGAAAGATTAGCTATTGAACTTAGTTATGGCTTAAGGACATCTGTGTTTTAATTTACATTAAAGATATGCTCTTTGTCCCTTTTGTTCAGCTACTGGGAAGTATAAATGGGTTTGCTGTGAATAAATTTGATTAAGGAACAGCTTTTTTTTTCAGTTTTCGTAAGCATATTTCTTGATGTGTTTTTTACATGCATTTGCACTTTTTTACTGAAATAAGTTATTTATATAAGGCAGTATTTAATCAACTGTTCTGCAAAATACTAAACCAAGTCTGAATTTCAGGAAAGCCAGATACAGAAGTGAAAGAAGATGAAGAATACAAACGTGTAGATTTCAGTAAAGTTCCAAAGCTGAAAGCTGTTTTCCAAAAAGAAAACGGTAAATATTGTTAAAAGAACTGCTTAATTTTCTGCCAAGTGCAAGGATGCTTTGTCAGGGTGGAGAGTGCTGTTCACAAGAGCTTGAATTCCCAACGATAGTCCCTTTATTTTTAAATGTCTGCTGAGATAAAGAAACATGCTGCACAACAGCATGAACTGGCTTGGATTAAAAGATGGTCCAAGAACCTTAAACCAGTGAACACCTCTGTCTGGGATGTTTACCGTAAAAGGCTGACACAGATTGGTTTCAGTTTTGCTGTTGGCTTGGTCTCTGCTAAGTGTAAGCTCCTGTAGCCATGGGAGCTGAAGTGGCTTTACAGAGTTGCCATTGCTTCTTGAATCTGTAATTGATAAACCTTCTGGCTAACTCAAAGCTGCCCCTCATTCACAACCCTTTCTGAGCTGGAATTCTGTGAAAATGTCCACAGTGCAGCTGCCATGGAAGGCATGATCTAAACTGGTACTGAGATAAGGATACAAATACCAGTGGCTGCACTTGTTTCATCAAACAGGTATCAAAACCCAACCCATTTTTAGTTAACTCAGCACAAGAGTAATCACCATATGTTTGAGACCTCATGTTCAGTGAACTTGGGGAAAAACAATCCTTAACAGGATATACATGATCTGCTTTGCATAACACTTTCACCTCTGTCTAAGGAATGTTTTACCTTTTCTAGGAACAGTAACAGCTGCTAATGCCAGTACCCTGAATGATGGAGCAGCTGCCTTGGTGCTGATGACTACAGAGGCAGCCAACAGACTGAAAGTCAAACCACTGGCACGGATAGTAGGTATGATCTTTCTTATCTCTCGCAAAGTCCTGGAAAATACTCCCATAGTGTGTTCTCAGACTGGGAGTCCTGTTTGGCTGGTTACCTGACATGATGGCTGCATCTTCTCAGTACAGTCCTTGAAATTTCAAGTGTTATACCAGCAGACTTTTGACCATGAACAGAATTTTCTATATATAATAATAATAAAACATCTGAAAATATCATTGTGTGGCATACTTAGGGCAGTACATTTTAGATGCATCTATTTCATGGACCATGGTATTCTGAATCTTTCTCTCTTGGCAGTGTTAGCTGCTGGCATGAAAGAAAATAATGTGTGGTGAAAACACAAGGTCTTTAAACACCTTTTGTGGGTATTTTTTTTCTTTTTTTTCAGCTTTTGCAGATGCTGCTGTCGATCCTATTGACTTTCCAATTGCACCTGCATATGCTGTTCCCAAGGTAAGAATAAAACTGCGTGGGGTTTGGGAAAAAACCCAAAAACTTTGCTAGCATTCCACTGTTGGTTCATCCCTCAGTGGGTCTTCCTGAATTAGGATTGAAGTTATAATGATGTCATAAATAGAAAGAACAGATGTTTTTCAGAGGATCAAGGCTAGAATGCAGATCTTCAGAGTAACAAATTTCTCACATCTGTTTTGAAAGAGACTATTGTTCTATACTGCTTTTAGTAACTTTGGGTGTGTTTACAACTTTGAAGCTTTCCAGCTTGTATGGCTGAAAGGCAAAATAAACATGGTTATACAAGGATAGACTCGTTCTAAAAGGAACTGAAGTGTATGGTGCGAGACAGTACTGTGTCAGTTTAAATGGACTTACTGTAGCAGCAGTCTTGGTGTGTGAGGGAAATGTATCCTTGGCATGGGCTACTCTCCATTCCTTCTTTGGTGAATACTCAAGTTTGTGCTTCAGTCCCTCAGTTCTGCTTTTTCCCATCTGACAAAGAGGTTCCTAAATGTGAATTTGTGAATCAGAGTATGGGCAACCTGAGTCACTGAGTTCAAAACAGACCAATTACTTCTATAATTAGTTTCCTAATTTTTCATGGTAGTAATTTCATTATTTCTAGATTCTAAGTGAGACAGGCCTGAAAAAAGAAGATATTGCAATGTGGGAAATTAACGAAGCATTCAGCGTTGTGGTGCTGGCCAATATTAAAATGCTGGGCATTGATCCAAAAAAAGTAAATATTAATGGTGGTGCTGTCTCTCTTGGACATCCAATAGGGTAAGCAAAATAAGCTCTGGGTTTTGCTCTGCACAGAGGCATTGTCTTCTAGGTAAACAAGTTTTAAGCAAGTAAGAGTATGTTTGAATTATTATCAATTTGATTGTGGGAGATTTGTTCCCTTCTTTGAAAGAACTTTGCTGCATGTAGAGATACTCTGTAATACACAGGCTGACATAGAGGTGATTTCTTTTTCCCAAAGCAACTTTAGATATACAAACAAAACCTCCATGTTTAAGAACCTTTGCATTTATTCCTCTCTCGCTCCAGTACTTTATCTGTATCACATGTAACTGCAGATGAAAGGATTGTTTTGGTCTTTTTGTTGGTACTATATTCTGCCAACTGCCCTGTGTAGCTCAAATTAAGAATGTCCTTTAAACTAAGCTATGTTCTTTTCTTTTTCTTATATTTAGAATGTCTGGAGCAAGAATTGTTGTTCACATGACCCATGCTTTGAAACAAGGACAGTATGGTCTTGCAGGAATCTGCAATGGAGGAGGAGGTGCTTCTGCAATACTGATACAGAAGCTGTAACCCAAGTTGCGTCAGAAACACAGCCTTTAACGCTCTCTGATCAAAACTGAGTGGTAGCTGTTACGTCTTATTTATCAATCAGTGGATGAATTCTGTAACTGCTATTCTAAAATTTCCTAAAGCATCCATGATTACTGATCCAGACAACTGGGCTTTTATTGCTTTATCAGTGCAAGTTTTTATACAGTACAAATAAACAATGTCAAATTATAATTTTGGCTTGAAACCTGACAATAAAGAATGTTAACTATGGCTCCCTCTGTCACTGACATATCATTTCTCAAAGGCCCTCAAAAAGGAATTCTCTTGGTAACTCAGGGAGTGCTGCTACTGGAAATGGCTGTTTTCTCCTGAAAGTTGTTGCTGTATGAGAGCAGCTTGGTACTGAAGATACTTTTTTCCTTTGAAAGTGAATGGGTAATTCACATCTTCAGCAGTACCAGAGTGCCTGAGCTGAAAGATCATAGGGTGGGTAGTGGATGGCCCATGCAAGTCACATTAGGTCTCAAACAGCAAAATATTTTTAAGTGTCACCATCAATATTAAGCATTTTAGGTTCAGACAATTTTTGTGCTTGCTTGTCCTAGCCCCTCTGACAATTGCTTTTAGAACTTAGTGTTTAATACTCAGCTCTTTGTCTTCAAAAACAACTGACCAACAGGACTTGTCTCTTCAGTATCTGCAAAGCTGCTTAGTGGACTTAAAAACATTAAGCAAGGCACACAATTTTTTATTAAAACAAAAATATTTATTCAAGCTGTAAATGCTATGCAGTATTTAGTTATTGGATGGGTTTAATATAAACATCTACTGCATAATCTTGGTTCCTTAGGAATCCTTGTATTCTATCTGAAACATTGCCCTGTTGCTGTACAGGTCTCTTACAAGAAAACTTGCAAATTTTTTTTTTAAGACATCAACAATTTGAGAATGAAGGAAGAAATACCAGTAGAGAAAATTCTGCAGTTTTGGAGCAAGGTGTGCTCATTCAGTAAAATGTAGGCGGAGCTTCTCCTGCACCCCTTTTGGAGAGAGTTTGGATAGTAGCTATGACAAGCTCTATATTAAAACAGAAAAATCAGATGCAAATTTTTCCATATCTGGCTAAAAATGTAAGAGAGAGATAGTAACAATTCGTCCGAATGAAAGGTGAGGGAATTGACTTTTGTAATTGAACACACTAATTCTTGCATAGCTGTTGCTTCAGCTGAAGTGTTCCTAGTGAGGCATGACCCCACGTAGCAGTACATTGCTTGAAAACAGCTTTTGCATTCAAATGACATCTCATGTAGCAAATACTGTAAACAGAGGGAGGCCTGCTCAAATTAAAATTCTTGTCTGAATGACTGGCTGGGAAAAGTTTCATCAGATGAGAAATGCTTTTTGAGGTTTTATTTGCCTTATGTTTAGCTATCGGTATTTTTGTTATTTCATTCAAAGCCTTACAACATGGGGTTGACAGTTATGAGATGAGTGTCTGAGTCCAAGCCCATTAGCCCTGAATATTTAAGTCCCTTTCAGATTCAACAAGACAATGAGAAGTGGCCAAGGTACTGCTCCTGGCTTAGAGGGGTGAGTGACAAACACCAGCTTTTCACAGACTGGCTGAGCCGTTCGGAGGGGTAAGTAGAGAAAGCAGCAGAACACAGACAACGTGGTCTAACAGGAAATGTACAATCTTTCTTACATTTCACTTATACAAATGTACAATTTTGCAATTTAAATGGCTCTATAATTCTGCAAGTGCTTTTTCAAAAATAAACATATACCAACTCAATGATATTTACACTTTGCAACCTGCTTCAGAAACAGCACGACTTTGCTATAAAGTGAAACTTCAGTGCACTGAAAGTGCAACTCGCCCTTTCGAGTTAACTTCTCTTCCCATGCAAAACCTCAGCACCGCTCCACTGAGCTTCAGATGGTCCCACTTCAACTTTTTTTTGTTCATTCATCATAATGCAAAGACAGCAAGAACTTGTCCACATCCATTCCTGCTGGAAAAGAATTCGGGAGCTTCTTTTTCTGTTGGAGAGGAAAGTAACAACTCTGTTAAATAAAAAGAACCTGGGGGAACTGAAGAGCCTGTAAGCACTCCTTTCTTCCTCATCCTTCCATCCACCTTGTAGCTGTTCCTGTAAAAAGCTCCCCCAGAGCTCAGACACTGCCATGTGCCCTTCACATGTGCCCCCCCCCCTCCCTTCCCCTCCCTTTTACAGTCACACAGTTTCAGGAGCATGCTAGAACTAAGTATGGGAATTACAAAGTTATACTCCTTTTTGGTAATTTACATCCAAAAGACACCTTTTTGTGTCTCACATCTTGGCTATTTGCCCTTAAATCCTCACGTCAAGGATACAGTGCTGCACACTACAGAGACTGGGAGTGTCATGCATGGTGATCAACAAGGATGCAAGAACAGCCTGAATTCTAATAAGGCCTACTTCGAGTTTGGCTTAATTCCTACATTCCACCTAGTAAATTAGTTAGAATTTAGACACTCATTCATGTTTTAGGAGAAATTATGTAATTTTCATGGGTGGATATTTAGAGAGTTAGTAGGAGTTACTTGTGTGTTATCTGAAAACTAAACCAATCTTAAGAAAACTTTGAGTTCAGAGTATGCTCAAGAGGCAAAGTTGGAAAAACTGGCTAATCTAAATAGGATGTCAGGGACTTGCACTAGCATCTCTGAACCATTCCATTACAAAGAGTATATACGTAGATACATATATTAAGAAACTTAATAAAAGAAGTATATGTTTGTACTTGCCTTGATTTTCTTTTTTTTTGATGGGGTTGGAGAGCTTTGAAGGTCTTTTCTATTTGCAGAACGAGAATTTCTCTCCCCCTCATTCAAGTCCTCCAGTTTCCTTTTCTTTACGGTGCTCCTCAGAGCCCTGAACTGCTGGGCGTTGTCCTTGAAGGGGGTTGCAGTGCTAGTCCTTGCGATGGCCGCCCGCGACAGGATCATGAGGGTGTGTGCAGCCATGCTGACGCTGTTCTCGCTGCCCGTCTCGCTGGCCGGGCTGCAGGCGGGCAGGTCTGGCGTGGCGGGGGGCACCATGATGCGGGGGGTGGTGCTGTCCTCGTTGAAGCGCCGGCAGGTCGGGGTGCGCACGCTGTCCGTAGTGTCATCCGTGTGCCTGTCCCCAACTCCAGATGGTGTCCGGGGTACTGGCAGTTCTCCGTTTTCCACTGTCTTTCCAGTGGGGCTTTGCCACTGAATGTCTTGCAGCATCTCCACACACTGTTTACTGAATGGGCTGGACAGGCCAAGGCCTTGGCTGGCAGCTTTAGCAGGCTCTCGCTTTGGCTCCTTCGAGGACAAAGAAACGGACACCGATGATTTGCCACTGCCAGCCCCATTCGACAGTGATCCCTGCTTCTTGTTCAGCTCTTGTATCGAAGGCACTGTCTTCTCATTCCACAAGGCAACGCTCTGTTGGCCATTTGAGAGTTTGGCAGTGTCCTGGTTCTTCTGCTTTTCATCAGTGTCTCTTCGTAACTCATTTTCTTTGTTTGCTGTCGTCTTGTGGAAGGGATCTAATGAAAGCCCTGCAGTTGCCCCCTTCCGCTCGGGCTGAGGCTCCTTTGCAGATGCGCTTCTGTTGCTACCAACTTCCGGCTTACACAGAATTCTGGGCAGTGTTTTGTCTTTCTCTCTCTTTGGTACCTGTGCCTTAGCAGAGGAGGATGCAGAGTCAACAGCAAATAAAGGGTTTTCGTTTCTTTCTTTCTGGGATGAACTCTTAGTAGCCTGAATTTGGGTGTTTGCTCCTGGAGTGGGTAGGAGGTTATCAAAGCAAAGCACTCTTCTGTGACTCTCACTCTGTCTTGAATTTGAGCTTGTGCTCTCTGCTGGTACAACAGGTAAGTTCTCTTCCACTTTCCTTCCTAGTTCTGCACTGGTAAGCTTGTCCCAGTTTCCAGTCCTGAAAACGAGATGAAAACATTGCATCGACATGTTTATTCTTACTAGGCAAGTTAATTTCAGCTGGCTGGAAGTCCCCACCCATCTCTCAAAAAAGCTCTCTCCATCCTAAATACAAGTATCAACAAGCAAAGACCAAGAGCAAGGAATGACAACTGCAGAAAGTTCAGAGAAGGCTTTCTTGGCAAAAAGATATGAAACAGAGTCTGTACACTGAACAATTAGGTGGACTGGGGCTCTTCAGCCTGGAAAGAGATCACCGAGGGGAAATGCAACAAAGCTCGGTGAAAAAGGCCCACAAAAAGCAAACTATCTGCTGTACCTTCCAGTAGAAAGACTAGGGGCATCAAATAACACAGGTATTAGGTTCAAAACACAACAAGGACTTCTGGACACTGCATATAACTAAGCATGTAACTAAGCCTGGGAACTTTTTAACCCTGGGATATTTGTGGATGTTGGTAGTTTACTTTTGACTTCAAAAAGAAACAGAGTGCATTCATCACAGGACAGTCCATCCCAGAATACTACTTATGGCTCTAAAAGTCCTTAAAGCTCAAATACCTAAGAGGCTGCCAGAATATTTTGGACAACATAATCATGTGTGTGCCTTGTTCTCTTCCCTATGCATTTGCTGTGGGTGGCAGGATACTGAGCAAGACAAACTCCCTGGGGCGTGGTGTCCACCTGACAACCAGCCCCATTCAAGTGAAAAAGCCACCACTGCACTGTAGCCATGTGGAAGCAAAATGCTTCTGCTCTGTCAGCTCATGCCATTGCTGTGTCTGTGCCCTCTGCCTGGCTTATGCTGCATTTCCAACAGAAGCTTCGGCATCATTCTCACATCTATGCCGGTAGGACTCTCTCCCTGCAGATCCACCACTATGACTTCTAAGAGGAAAAGTCACATTTTTGGGATGGTAACTTTGGTACCTTTAACATGGTAAAAAACATCTGAGTGGTAGCAGTTTGTTTTACTTCCATGAAAATGGAGATGAGACAGAGGGTAGAAAGCAGAAATAAGAAATTACACCTCTTTGCAGGGAACATTTTGCTCTCTTCCCTATGTGAAATATACATCTAGAGATCAATTAAAGTCAACTGAAAGCTGAATTACTGAAGTGGTATGATCCAAGATCTTGCTTCTGTGGTTTTTAAGAAATCAGTACTTTTTGCATGCATGTATATGGTATAACTTGATAAAGGGTTGGGATTTTTTAATAAGCTGCTTTCATGTTTTATCTCCACTTTTCCAACATTTTAGGTGAGTTCTGATTAGGTAGATTTTTTTAAAAATATGTGCTGATTTTACAATAAAAATTCATTTCACCTCTAATATTTAAATTGAACTTCTGATCTCCTCCTACACTCTTTTGCTCATTCCAACATCCTTTTGTTTCAGAAGTCCATTAATGGTAAGAAGAGCTACTGCTGCAGCCTTGTTTCTTTCTCTCATTTGCCCAACAGAAAACTAGTACCTACCCCAATTAGAAATTATGTTCACCAATAGAAAGTCAGCATGCTGTTGTCCTTGCTATTTTGCATTCAGTTCTCACTTTTTAAATGACCAAGCAGTGTTCTAATCCACACAGCTGAAACACAGATGCAGAACCCAATCTAATAAACTCCATTGGGTTTGGGTCAGAGAATGGTAAAGGCAATGAGGCTACACTACAAAACCATGAGTACCACTCATATGAAAAGAAAAAGCAAAGGTTTTAGTCATCTAAATCTCCCAGTAAATCTAACAGGCAACTCTCCTAGCTTAGACTCCTCTCAAACAATTTTTATTTGACAATTGAGACAGGAGAAAATGAAGACAAAGCCATACAAAATTAACACAGGAACAGTAACAAGAAAATTCTAGCACAGGCTGCACCAGTCCCAGCATACGTCTGTATCAATACTCCCAGCAGACAGGCAGCAGGAAAGGGGGTACTGCTTACACCACTATTAAAAAAACCTCCTCTCTTCAACTATACTGAATGAAGAAATTCATGACAGGAAGAAGAAAGCAAGTTTCAATACCTAGCACTACTGACCTCTGTGTTCGAGGATTTGTATGGTTCAACGGCTCGGCTACATTTGGTACCAGTTTTCCTGGAACAAGAGATGAAGTACTGATGAATGACAGGTGAATAATTTCACAGTTAGTCCAATGACATTTCACCTGACAGAGAACCAATAAAGAAAAACCCAGCAACGAACTCTGCAGTATCTTGTAACCTTAAAGTTTACGAATTACTAGACTAGCAAAGGTCCCCAACTAAGAACAAACAAGAAGCTTTCTGTCTACACTTAGATGATACATAGCCCTGGCAAGACAAAACAAACTATCCTGAACATAAAAATGCACAGTAGGGATCTCCAAGTAGAAAGGAAGTAACACAGGGAACTCTTGGTTATCCTACTATACAATCCTAGCTTTTATCTTAATTTGAAATTTCATTCTATTTTCATTTCTATGTGTAAGCCTACTCTTTTTTAAAAAGGAAGATAGGCTAAAGCACAAGTTATCCTTATAACTCAATGATTCTATTTTCAATTATTTTTCTTTACCCTTTTCCAACACTGAAAAATGAAAATAACTCCAGTCTTGTTACAATTAACTATTTAAAGAAGCCAGGTCTCAGTGAAAAGAATATACAGAAGTATATATCTGAAAGTGCAAAAGGAAAACAGATAGCAGAGTGCATTTTTTGTACAAACATGCAACACTTCCATTAAATATTTTTCCTTAATCAATGTTTAGAACTGCTGACTCTTCTAATATTTTTGTTATTATGTGGCTTGGTTCCAATGGCAGCAGTAAACTACTTAAAACCAACAAGATGAAAAATAACCAGAAACATAAAGAAAAGTAAACTTTTAAAACTGCATGAGAGCCTTGAAACAATAAATTTTGGAAATAAGCTTGATCCCAAAACTGCAATTATGTTATATGCTGGAAGTTCTTTGTAAACTGAGCAAACAATTGTCACTAACTGCAGGTACAGACCTCTCTCAAGCCAGCCCAGCAGTTGCCAGGAATAGAAGCAGAGATACTTATAAAACCTTTTTACTTAGAACTGACTTGTCCTTAGAACCCCCTGCTTTTCTTCTGCCCCTCTCAAGAATGCAAGGCAGGTACCTGTATTAGTCTTGTTTCTTGCTCCAGGAATCTTCTGTGATTTGGGAGGGATGGGAAGCTTTGGGACACTTCCATTGCACACTGGATTAGCCACAGGCATATGAAGAACCTTTAAAGAATCAAAATATTCTATTACAATTTACCAAAGTACTTCTTATCACTCCAGTTTTAATTCTGAAAATCTTTATTTGTGATGTGCTACCTGGCAGGCAGGTGCTGAGAACGTGTTTCCATTTTGTCCTACCACAGAGAGCGGTATCATTCCCACCATTCCTTGCAAAACTGGCTGCACCGGAGATGCAATTATAATGGCAGAACCTAAAATGTACCAAAGTGTTAAGATTGTACAAAAACTAAAAATTCTTCAGTGAAAAGAAAAGCTTCAAGACAGGATTTCTTAAAATTATGTGTAGTCAAACCTGTGGCAAGAAAAGCTCTGCATATTCAGAAAAACTTCACTGTCCTTGCTATAGTTCACTACGAGAAAACAGGGCGAGTAGCAGTGTTATTTTTAGTTTATAAGGAATTCTTTAGTTGAAGTCTGTTTTCCTTTGTAAGAGATAGCTCAAAATAAAGCTTGAAGTACGATAAACCTATCTTAAGGTTTAAACTTTATATTAAAATTACTTATAAAAACCAGTAAAAATAATTAAATAGCTTATTTAGCTGCCAGATATATGGGAATTATAAAATATGGAAACTATGCTAGCACATTAATGGAAAAGTGGAAGAAAATTTTCAAAAGTGAAAGAAAACTGTTCCTCTCTCCATGAAAAAAGCATTGAAGGTAACAGTTGCATAAAGAAATCCTAATGACAGAAAAGGCTGTCACTCTAAGACCTTGCACACACTGCTGCACTGGTCTATGACCTCGTTGAAATGACTACACAGAGAAATTCAAAGGTAACTGCAAAAAGTTTTTAGTTTTTGAAAGAAAGCTGTTTTATAGCTGGTTTTAACATTTCAAAAAGCACTCAAAATTTTTATTGCTGCAGTAATAAAAATGCTTGTACCAGATTTTAAATCATGGAAAGAAATAGTGTTATACTTCCATATTTACTTCAATGTACTTCTAATGCAGACTAGGTTTTGAAAAATGAAACAAAACCAAGGCAGTAATTTGGGAAGGACTAGATATATCTACCCAGTTATCTAAACTAAATATGTATCTCTTTAACACAAAGTATTCCATTTATAACATTAATCTTCTTAAAATAAAAACCTGTTTTATTTAGCCAAAATAACGGAATCCTTTCCAGTGTAAACCAAAATACGCTTCCTACACCTAATGCTGCTAAAATTATATAATTTAAGCTTCTGAAATACGATGTGTTTTTCTCAAAGCAGCCTGGTCAATGACATTTGGTAGCTTTATTGCATTTCTGCTAGAAACGAATACACTAGGAAAAAAGTAACTCCTGGATAGTTTCAAGTGGCAGACAGAGCAGTTTAAAATTTGTTTACAACACCACATTTTCAGTAATTTTCTAATAACAAGTTTACCCTGTGGGAAGTTTGGGGAGACAGTCTGGTTTGCTGGAAAGGTATTGCTGGATCTGGGAGGAGTCCGCAACTGCTGTACAGCTGGAGCTTGGGAAGCCAGGGGCATAGAACTGCCAGGCAATACAACTACATTTGACGGTGTTACAGCTGCACCCAAGGCTGCTGGATCAGTCATACAGGTGGCTATGTAAAGGTTGCTTGAATTCCCAAAAGCTGTGCTTGTGGCTGGCATCAACTGTATAAATCCCCCTTCACTGGAAAGATGAGTTGAACCTGCAACTGAAAAACCAGTGCAGTCTTCATTCTGAGTGTTAACGGAGGTGACCACAGGATCCTTAGGTCTAAGCACAAGAAGATTCTGCTCTGCCAGAGGTGAATCCACATTTTTTTCTGTGTCTTCTGATGTCAGACATTTGGGCAGGCCTGAAGTTTTGGTTGGGGATTTGGCTGGAGATGACAGTATTATAGTAGGCAAATTCTCTCCTGTGATGCTGGAAACAGCATTATTTAACTCCGTGTCTGAGGCAATAAACGGATCATCACTGATGATGATCTTGAGGGACATTATAGAAGGATCAACATCCATTGGTTGACTACTAGAAGATACACTGCTTATACTTTTGGCCTCAGTACCTGACTCATCTGTTGAGGATGCAGTTTCAGGGAGAGGAGAGTGGCATATTTCAGAGGTAGGAAGATTGTTTTCAGTAGATACTACAGAAATTTCTGCACATGCATTATCACCAGAGGAGAAATATAAATTATCAGTGTCTACTTTTGTAGAAGATGAAGGTTCTTGCATCTCCCCTTGTGTACCCTCTGTGTTTGACAGTCCTGAAGGGAGGTTAAAATCTTTCTTACAAGGCTTATCAAGTGTATGCTGATCATTCGAGTTTTTATTAGAAGTATCAACAACTTCAAGCTGCAACTCCGTTTTGTCAAGATCCGCGATGTCCACTGCAGATCTCGCAGCACAGTCTGCCTGTGTGCTCTGGTCCTGATGGTTAGAGGGGTGGCTGGAGTTCTCCTGTGAAACACCAGGCAAGGCAGCTGGATCATTGGTTAAAGACTGTTCTTTTCCTGCATCTGCTGAGGGGCAAGAAATGGATGAGTTGTTCTTTCTCAGCAGTGCACCGTGGCCAGGGCTCCCATCAGAAGGGCTTCCAGGAAGTGCTTTTTCAGACAGTGATGTATCTGGTGATAACGGACATTTACTTCCAGAATCAGTTTTGTTTTCACCAGCTATAGTATCCTCTGCCACTGAAATCAAAGGGATCTGTGGAGTACCAGAAGGAACAAATTCTAAATTAGGACTACTTTGAGAACTATGACTTGGTGGACCTTTTTCAATTTCCATAGCACTCTCATTTTCAGATACTAAAGCAGATGACTCTTTTGTAACATAAGTATCTGCACAGTGTTCATTACATCTGCTATCAGAACTCTGTCTCTTATTAGGTTCAGTCAAACCTGGCACAGAGTCAAAAGCAATTTCAAGCTCTCCAATATGTTCAGGGGTAATGGTTGTAAGCACTTCAGGCTGCTTCCCTGGTCTACAATTTTCATGCAGCTGTTCACTGGCTGTATTTTTCTTAGCCATATCATCATTAATGCTGGTCTTCAAGGTACACGATGCTTCTCCTAACTGAAAACCTTTACAGGATAGTAGTTCTCTAGAATTATCACCTGTAAAACATAAAACAAACTTTTTTCATGATTATTATAACAGATAATCCTTACACAGCATTTTAGAAGTAACTTATCAGTTCAATGGAAAGCCGTTTCACATGAAACTAAGAGGGAATAATGTTACTCATCCTTACATTCAAGTTGAGTGGAATATATATGTAAAACATACAGTTACATACACTAGATAATCTGGAAAATCAGTTTGTACATTACTAATAAGTACACACATAACATGTAAATAGCTCTGGTCACTACATCAGATTTCCAGAAGCACAAAAACCACCTCATGATAAAACCCTCTTGGTTCTATTTCTCATATACTTTCACTAAATACCTGCTACTCATGGACTATTGTTAAGAATGGTAAGACAGACTAACATCTCTTTTGTCCAGAGTAAGACTCTTTTTTTCTTACTCTAATACATTACAGAATAGACATAAAATATTAACATGGTTAGATGCAAAATATTCTCTTTATGTGTTCCACAATGGATACTGCAAAGTATCCATTTATATATATTTATAGTCTGGTTGCATTAAGGAGCTTATCAAGTACAACTTTTAAGTACACTGAAGGGACTACTGTTAAATTTAATAGACTGAAATTTTCTAACAGAATACGTCTATCTATAAGTTCATGCAATGTAAATGCCCGCAAGGATATTACCAGTGAAAAAAGAAAATTTTGAAATGCACAAACTGTCTGAAAATATTTTCATAATGAAAAGTTAACAGAGAAATCTTAGAGAAAAATAAAAAACCTACATCTGTTAGTTTCTTCTGTTCCTAAAGAACTTTCAAACGTTTCCAGGCTATCCTCACCCACCAGGATTTCATTTTCTATTCCATTCCGACCAGAAATAGCAGCAGGTAAGTTCTTGTTTACCTTGCTCTTTCCTATTTTCAAAATAAAGCATTAAGAATGGTTAAATATTTCATTTTACACATTTTACATACATGTCATCACTACATTTTAAATGAACCACAGTGTAAAAATCTCCTCATGGTTAATGTGAGGATATCCCTGATCAGACAAACAGAAAATTTTACAACAGCAAACAAGTATAAATTATCATCCTTTAGATCTGGGGAGTCTAAAGTAACAGCAATAAAAGAATCACTGAGCCAGCACAAACCCAGAATACCAGCCACAAGGAAAATGCTGTACTTTATAGCTGTGTATAAATGTATCTAAGATTCTAATTCTGTATTGAGGGATACCAATGCCATTTCTCTTGCAAGAGGCCTGCTGAATTACTTTGCTTTGTCAAGCAATGCTTGGGGAAGCTCATCACTCAGGATGCTTTAGAGTAACACTACAATTAGGAGTAACACTACAATTTAGAGTACAGTGTAGCCTACCATAATCGAACCAGTCAAACAGAGCCTGGAAAGCTGGGTCTGATTCTGTCTGTTCCAGAATGTCCTGGATAGCCTCTTCTGACATATGAATTTCACCCTGAGAAAAGACATGATATACAGAACTGTTAGCCAGTTACTTCCATAACTGAGAAAGAAAAACAAAAAATTGTTTTATTTTCATATTGTTTTTAGATCTATTACTTCTGCTCAGCAAAGAAATGTAAAGACTAATGCTGGGAACATTTCTGCCACAAATTTAATGCCTGTTAAAAAACCTTAGTGATTGAAGTTTAAGAAATAAGGTTCTCCAAAACCCAAACATGTCTGTCAGACATTGCCCCCACCACGTGTGTACTGGAGTATTCTCCACATAATGGCCAGCACTAACCAAAAACGAAGACTAAATCTCAGGCTACACTGAAGCTTATGAACGTGGTATGGATGCTGTGAGCCTGTACAAGCAAACCACTGGTTAAAAAATCCCCAGATTAACCCCAATTTCTTAGGTTTGAATATATCTAGAAGCCAACACTAAGCAAAAGGAAGTTTTACTTCATATACCCATTGTATGTTCTATAATACAGCCTCCAACTACTTTTTGTGGAAGGCATTTGGAAAGCACAGCTATGGGACAGCTCCAAGGTTCCTGTTTCAAGCTGACTTGTTCTGTGGCAGCCCAGGAATAAAATGAGTAGGAGATCCAGTACATACTCAAGTGCTTAAATACAAGTTTCTCCTGCCTTTCTGGAGACCCTCTAAGCACTCTACAACTTTCGATATGGTGGTTTTAAGGGTGGATATTCCATGTCATATCCTTGATTTTGTCTCAGCTACTCCAACCAAACCAAGAAGCTCCTTTGATTTATTTCTGCCCAGAAAAATGGAATACAGCTTTTTAGCTCTGTATTTTGACAACAACTGACCTAAAATCACCAAGTAACAGAAGAACAGCTCTTGCAAACCAGAGACCCCTACTTGATAAACAGGGAACTGCCTCTACTCTCCTGTCCTTTTCATGAGGGCTGTGAAGACTATAATTTCCCTCATTAAAAGTCCTTTTTAATTCTGTGATTGCCAGCTTAAGGCTTGTAGGAGTATGAAGAGAGAACACTATAATTACGTTTAGTTTGCAGTAGCAGAATGCACATTTCCTCCAAAAGCAAGAAAATACTAAATTTGAAGAAAAAGCATCATTATTTCAGCTCAAAAAATAATTTCTCTTGCTATACTAAATGATCCATGCTTATCTTGGAGCAAATCACAAAATCAGATCAGGTTAAACATATTTGGAGACAGCAAGATATTTTAAATTCTTTTTTCTTCTCTAAGGCTATTGATTAGATCCCCAGTCAGAAGCTAATGGGCAATCACTAGTACAAAAGATTGAGTGAGAAGCAGGCAGCTGGTGCCTGGGACAGTGTTCTTAAATCCAGTCTGAGTGTAAGGTTACCAGCTAATTACTGCCAGAAGCAATCCCACTCCCTTGGTTTTTGACCCTGCTGCATGCTTATGCTGCCTTGGACAAGCACTGGGAATGAATTCTGAATGCTAAACTGGCACAAAACGAGCTCCTGCAGAACACCAGTGTCCTGTCAGCTCAGCCCCTCCAACCTGCTCAGCACCACACAAGGTCAGACTTCACACCTCTGCAAGGGAAGCTGCAGAGCTGCCCCTGCACAGAGGGGAGCATCAGCTGTACTGGCAAACAGCAACTAATAAAAAGAAAGGATGGAAAGAGGAGAGAATATCCTCAGATGTCAGAGGTTCAGCATAGTTCCCATAACTGATCATTCTCACATGCCTGGTCTTAAAAACAATGTGAACAGGGCAATCTACACCTACCTGAAGTCCAAGGATTTCATCAATTGAAGTCTCCTGTTCCGTGGGACCACTGTCTGTCTGTTTAGGGGCCTGAGCAACACTGCCATCACTGCAACATGTAAGTCATTAGTTCAAAACTCAAAAATAAATCAAATAAGAATACATATGAAGTTTAGAGGTTCCTTTTATTACCTCCCCAGGATTTTGTTAATGTTTTCAGCGAGCTTCTCCTGAAGAGATTTGTTGCTCAAGATTTTTTCTCTGGCATTTTCAATAACCAGTTGCTGGAAAACAGTTTTGAAGTGGTCAGGTTTCTATTTTTAATTTCACTAGAAAAGGAACATGAATTTCTGACTGACCGGTAAAATTAACTAAAAAATCAAAGACAGAAGACTTTTATAACACAGAGTCATCTGTGACTGCATGACATTGCTATGAAAATCAACCCAAAACATTCCCGTCTTTCTACTCTCGTAAAGTACAGCAAGGCTCATTGTGCCTTCTGGCTTCCATTCCTCAAAGACTTACTCTATTCTGATAGCCTACAGGTATCTTAGCAAAGCAAATAAACCAAGAAAAAACTCTACATAGCCATGTCAACTTTATGAGTTTAGTACACACGAGAGCTAGCTCAAATACAAACCAATACATTTATCTTCTAAAGGTAAATTCTGTAATAACCAAGATGACCAACAGGTTAAAGACTAGTTCTCTTGAGTTTGAATTTGTTTCTTAAATGTAAGTACCTTCTGTAGGCATATACTCACTGGGAAGTTACCATCAATTAATTCTTCTAGGGGCTCACTTTCTTTTTCTATTACTGCTTGATCAGACTCTTGAGAACTTCTAGTTGCTGAAAGAGGTACAGATGTTGCAATATTTTTCCTCTTCTGAGAGTCACTGAAACATTCCAGGAAATTTATGATGTAGTTGATGAGAAAATTGCAAACAGTAGACCTAATGGGGAGTAAATCAAGTGCTTCTCTTCCTTCTTAGCAAACAAAAGATCTTGATCACCAGAAAGTTAACTACATGTTGGAAATGCAGTAAAAGCTGGTACCTGTTTCATTAACTTTTATGCATCTATTGTTTCTGACTTCTCAGAAGTTACAAATATAGAGACTGTGGGTAAACAGCACAATGGCAAACTGAATTCCATGCCCACTATTCAGTATTTACTGTCCCTCCACTACCCGCTACTTTAACTGGTGGTACCAGTTAATGGATCCTAATTAACGTCAACTCAAAATCAGATCTGGGCATCACCACTGAAAACAAAGACCTCTCAAGGAGCAGTTGTTTTCAAAGAAGAAAACAAATGTTAGGTTCAGTAAGAATTTAGATGATGAATAGGAAATGTAATGTTTTTATGTGAGACCACAGTGTAGGCTCTTCTGAAAACATCAATCAGCAGCGGCACTAAAATCACTTTAAAAAATCATGAAGAAATAGGGAAGAGTTGGAAAAAAAAGGACATTTGAATCAGAGAGTAAAAAATGCAAAACTAGTGTAAGAAAGGTTTTTCACACAACTCCTAGTGCAAATACTAATGTTTTTTCTGACAAAAATTAATCAAGTCAATAGTTTAGCAAAATTAAATGCATATTTTTATCAGCATTAGAATTTTCATAATTGAAAAGGACATTTTGGAAGAAATACCAAGTCTCAGCTCCAAGATTTTTGCCTATGTATAATACTGGAGTAGTGTAAAGACAGACTGTACACAAAGAAGCATGAGTAGCCTCATATCAGTCTAATGTAAAGATCTTTGACTTTCCTGTCCTTTCCTTTGTGAAACATCACACACTAGCCCCCCTCAGTGAATCTTATATTTGAAACACTCCACTATTTAAGAAAATTTATACTAAAGGTTAGAAGACTGTGTAAGTTCTAAACAATTAAAAAAAAAACAACCCAAAACCAAACCCACATCCCTGTTTACCTTTTTCGCCTTCCTGGCGAAAGCAAGTTTGAATGAAGCTTTCGTTCTTGTGATGTTGGAACTTGAATGTGTATGAGACCTCCTGCTTTATAGAGGGAAACAAAACAAAACAAAAAGAAGTCATGATGGCAATACTTTTTCCAGTGACACTATTAAAGCACTACGAGATCTACACATTGCTTACTATGTTCCAATCAGTTCCTGGAAAATCATACAAAATAATTTGGTACTGACATGAAAACGAGGACCACTCCTTTTAAACATACCCTGAAAGAAACATCCACTTAATGTGGATCATCCCTATCTGACGAAACAAGTTACTTGGGTGAGAGTGAGAACACAGAACAGAATAACCACTAATTAATGCACTTCTGATCTCTGAACTCACATTGGCAAGCAAGTATGCAAGAGCCATCTCTCTTCTGGTCACTTCTTTTCTTTTAATCACTTGAACCAGTCTGGAGAGCTAGGGGAACAGAGCACGAATTTTCTGGAACTTTTTGGTGGAAGATGTTTAGCCCTGATTTTAGAAAACTTCCATCTATAGCCACAGATTTTTCACACAAAAAAGGTTTAAAAATTTTTGCAACTTACTGTTCATCTTGTTTTCTTGAGTTTGTGACTGGTTCACAAACAGTGTATTTAGTCTTGTCTGTGGCATGCTTTGATTTATTGTTGGCCTGTGAACTACCTGAGGAGGTACAACAGAAGAGGAATTCTGTGGCCCTGACTGATGGGCTATTGACAACAATCCCAAGTTTGCAGGAGCTGACTGCTGAAGCATTCTCTGTCTTTTCATTTCTGCAATTCCACTCCTTGTACGTACTGGAAATAAAGACAAGATGAAAATATATGATAAAGGAATATCATATATCAAATAAAGGTTGCTGATATTCACACAAAATCTGACAACTTTAAACAGAACACCACCCAATCCAGTGAATCTCAGATCTGAGAACAATCACTATTTGTATCCCACATTCTCTTTTCTTATACAGATTACTCAGTAAAAATACTACAGAGAAATATTTATTTTTAAGTGAAACAATTTTTCTTTTTGAGAGTTCATTTTCAGCTTTTGTAATGAAAGAAGTAACTCTAGACAGAACAAGTATGTTTTCATATTTTGGTTGGATACATGTTTGTATGCATAACAAATGCTACAAGACTGTAACATTTTTATGTTTCCCTTCTACAGAAATCCAACTGCATTATAATTAGATTGGCTATGTTTTTAGTTCCTCTATGAACTACAAATTAAGTTGACAGCTTCAGATGTGAAGCAGCAGTTTTTAAACCTTTTAACCATGTAAATTTCTAAAGAGTTTTCAGCAGAGAAAACACTATATGGAGAATTTAAGCCCCTTGCAAAAACTTCAGCTTTTCTTACTTTCCTTTCCTGATCATTACAGTAATCCACAGACCACACTGAAGACAACAGACATGCATTACTGATGGCTGCAGAAGCCCCCTATTTTTTGCCAAAACAGATAATTTTAACATAAAACCTACTGATCCCATGGAATTGACTAAGTTACTTACTCCTCTGATTAGAAGAAAATCTGAAATCTGAATTCTGCATGCTCCTAAAAAATAAAGCAAGTGACATAAATTAATGGAGCATAATGGAAGCACTCGGCTACATAGTGTGACAGTACCTATCACGTGGTTAATGTCAGTCTGGTCCTAACCACACATTCCTTCAGAAAAATCCATTGATTGCAATTTTTATTCTTTACAACAATGGTCACAGAGCCTTCAAATGACGCTTACTGTTTCGTTTTTGATCAAGTAACCACAAAGGTATCAGATTCTAAATGACTCATAGTATATTGTTTTATTACAGGAAGGGCACATGCTCACACTAATGCCCTCCTTATCTGCTAGTCCCACCTTAAAATCTTCGAAAGTCTGTTTAACTATCAACTCTCACATACCCATCTTTTTCACTGTCTCTCAGAGGAAACAGAGAGCTAAATCATTCTCACACAATGATAAGGGGGGCTGATCAACATAGGGACTCACTCTTCGAGTGAAATATTATTTTTTTGATTTCAAAACTACATTACCTGATCTGAGAAAGTGTGTAGTCTAATTTTTTCCACAGAGATGACATCATTGCTGGAACTTCATTTGTTGTTTCTAAAATGAACCATAAAAAAAAATTCATGCCCAACACTGATGTACATTAAGAAAAAAGTAAAATCACAAGCAAAATCATTATTGAGTGTTTCAGACATCATCTAACTTTAGGTGTACAGTTACCTTCTTAATATTCTATTAATTAGAGAGCCATAACTCCTAATTTAAAGGATTTTGATTGAAATGGATACAGTTCTCAGTTTTAGAAGCTCAGATGAAACACAAGCAAATGCATTAACGATTAGAATTCTCAGTGGAATTTGTACATGGTGTTGACTCCTCAACACATGCTAACCTAACCCCTGCTAAGCCCCCCAACTCAGTTCTGGAAATGGTATTCATATTCCCAAGCCACTTTTGTACCTTTGAAAATTATAAGCTGGCAGACAGGCCTTTAAAAATAATAGTTTATTTTACGATGTTACCCAAACAGGCAAAAACATTTGGTCTTTTTGAAGCACAGAACATTAAAAATGGGATGGAAAAGATAAGTAAACAGTTCAATCTACTATGCTTTTCAAGGTGCCAAGTACAAAGCATTCTGAAGGAAGTATGTGTCTTAGTTACCATTTCTATCAGACCTAGTGTGAAAGGAAAAAAAATGTTCAGAAATGTTCCATATATGATATGTCTTTCATTGCAAATTTTAAAACCAAGAACCACTAAAATATGATCATACAACACATATCAAAAACCTGTAAGATCTGGCAACATTCAGAAGCTCGATAGCTGCTTTCAGAAACACCAAATGCTCTAACTCTGTCTACAGTAGTCATACAAAATATTAAATAATTCTGAAACTATTTTAGTTAGTCTTAAAAAACAAGACAAGAAGTATTTCATACCATGGGACTCCTCCTGATTATTTCGCAGAATCATAGAATACCTTAGGTTGGAAGAGATCCATAAGGATGATTGAGTCCAACTCCATGCTCCTCACAGCACTCCTAACTCTAAACCATGTGACTAAAAGCATTGTCGAGACCCTCCCTTGAACTCTGACAGGGCTCAGTGCCCTGAACACTTCCATGGGGTAGTCTGTTCCAGCGACCCTTTCAGTGAAGGACCTTTTCCTAAGGTCCAATCTGAACTTCCCGTGACACAGCATTCCATTTTCTCACGTTCTACTGCTGGTCACCAGAGAGAGATAAGCAACTCCCTCTCCTATTGATAGTATAAACAATAAACAGTATTATTTTACAAGCATAAACCCATACATTTTGCACAATTCATTATATATCTATGCTTTTGAAATACAAAAATGCTCACATTTGAAGTGAAAATATCTGCTGGCATATGCAAACTAAGATAATCAATTACTTTTGCTCACTAGATGTAGTGGCTGTTGCCTGTGTAATACAGTAATGCTCAAATTGTAGCCTGGGGATTACTCTAAGACCATATACCTCTTCCTCAAGGAGTCCACAACAGATAAATAAAAATAAAACAACACTGCATTCTGAAGGCTTACCTTTTGTTTTCATGGCTACGTATTCATTAAGAATAGTTGTCAAGTTTTTTCCACACAGTGACTGGAAAAAAAAAATACTGATCTTAGAACCTTCACTAGTAACTTCTACTTCACCTGCTGTATCACGTCATTTTTAAGAAGTTCTTTAGAAGTCTACACCATGCTGACCCTCAGCACAAGGAACTGTACTTGGTAGAGAGTAATCAATGGAACAAAATGCTATTATGTACCCAAAATCTGAAATGCTCAATCTCAATGCACAACACTGGTACAGTAGTCAGAGCTGTCTGACCTTCACTCGCCTTTGTTAGTATGGAATAAAAACATGAAAATTAGATGATGAACAGATGTAACAGACTAATGAGTATGCATCATGCTGGAAAACAACATGCAATAAGATGCAAACGCGAAGAGAACCTCTGTCTGAAGCAAAATCTTTAACAGTCACACAGATTTAACTTTCTTATCATGTTTACTTGTCCTGTTATTTTAGGTGACACAAAGACACTATCATTTGCTGCTGTCTTGTTCACTAGTGGGAACTCTGCAAGACATGACAAATACAGCCCTTTATTGCAAGTATTTGAGCTGCAGTAAGAATTTTGTCCTAGATACTATGATATCACTTTTTTGTGAATAACAAGAAAGTTTCTACTGAGAAAAGGATGATAATTAAAAAGCTTTATTAATCCAGATAATCTATTTACATTTGGGTTTTCTAATTTTTGCTGGCCTCATCTTGGTTCTCAACTCCCTACCACCAAAGTACAGATGACTTAACACCCGTAGATAAAACAAGTTCAATAGTTTGTTTTGAATAGGTGCATCAAGAAGGTGCACCTTGGATCTCAGAAAAGACTTCCACGAATTTTGAATACTGTGGACAAAATCCCAGACCATGAGATTAACTAATATACTAGAAGAATGAAACAGAAAACATGAAGAGGACACACACAAACACTAAAAGGTTGATACATAGCAATACCTAAACCCTGTAATTTACACAGCATAGTAAAAATCCCATTTTGTATATATGTTAAAAAGGCAACCTATCTAATTATGCTCTAGCTCTACACACATACCTACAGATGTGGCTACACACTATTTATGCACACCCAAAATTCCACCCATCACCCAGAACAATGCAGGTGATACTGAACAGAGAGGAAGCTGAACATAGTTTTTGTCAATAAAATTTGGTAGACTTAGATAAATCTAAATATTTCGTATGTACCTGAAATGAAACATTATTGGCTGCCATGTCTAGAATAGGAAAGCCATCTTCAGTAAATTACAAAAGGAGCCTGAAATCAATAAAACCCTAGTGACAACACCCTGCCATAAATCAACCTCGAAGCTGTAAGGCAGACTAAGCCTAATATGCTGAAACCAATTTGCATATTTCACGCTTAAATGCTTCTTAGCAAAATTAAATACAAGAAACCCAATAACTGCTAGTATCACAGGGGTGTTTGCTAAAAACACCCAACAAATCAAATGAAAAACCAAACAACCTAAAAAGCAGAGGGGACGATCTAACCACACATTTTAAGCAGCCTTTGAAAAGTAATCGCTACACTGAGAAATCCCCAATATTCTTTTCCATGGATGCAAGACAACGTAAACTTTCTGCTGTGCAAATACAAACTCACCAGCAAGCAGGCTGGAATAAAACCATCTTCTGTACAGTGCTCTGCATATTCTTTCAAATCTGAGCTTTCCAGAATAAATTGGTGGCAGGTAGCTTGAAGATTTTCCTGTTGCAAATAGCCTGCAACAAATCAGATGGAAAATTTTGCTATTTCATTCATTACTTCTGCTCAATACGTATCAAAGTTGCATACAGTGTTGGAATAATCAGATAAAAATTTCTATGTAAGAAAAGGAAAGTGAAGTTATATTGACAAAACATATGTTCCTACAAGATATTTAATAGTTAAAACCCAGAAGAGCAAAAAATATACATTGGAATTACACTGTATTTACAAAGTATTCAAGACTGGAAGTGAGGCAATAGGAACATATTTTGGTTTATCTTTAGTACAGACAAGAAAAGAAAAGTTCTTGGCTCAGAAGGCTGACAAACAAAACCTCATATGGGCTGAACCACCCTATTTGATACTTCAATGGAAATGTATAATATTTTGTTAATAAAATGCATTGCTATTTGCTATCTGTGCAACGCTGCAGTAAAAGTAATTCTCCACACATGATACTGTTTCAAAATAAGTAAAACCTGTACAGCCGCTGACAAAGTGTGTAAGATTTATTAAAAATATTGGCATTGTACAAACATTAATAACAGAAAAAGGTTTTTTCCCCTCACAGTAATTTTCATTCAAGATAGATGTATTAGATGCAGCTTGTGCTCCATACACACCCTAAGACTCATTAGTTACTGTCACAGGAAATGTACTGACAAAGTTTTCTTTTCCAAAATTCCATTCCTCATCAAATACATTCTGCTTTAATCAAACTTTTTAACCCTGCTTTAATCTTCAAACACCTTGAACACTAAGACATAGAAATAGACCAATCTGAATGAAGGATTCTGGAGCAAAGAACCACAAAGAAAATGTTTCTTTCTTGCTCTTAGCAGAGCTTAACATGGAACGTTTTAAAGAAAGGATAAAACATATGCCTAGATATACAGTGCAGGATATATAAACATAATATATTTCAATGGACCCCCCCCACATGGTCCACCTCAGTTCATGAATGCCTGCAGAAAAATGTGGCCTTAAAGTTTAAATGAAGGCAATATCTTTCAGCAGATCCGAGTTCAGCTGAAAAACACAAATCGTATTTCCAACGTGCAAGCCCTCGTTCAGGTCTTCAACAAGTAGGCAAATTTGAAAGTTAAACAAAGTTTGGGAATAACCACTGTGAATTTAATAGCTATCAATGAGCAGGCCTATCTGACAGAAAATATTAGCAGTGCCTGGGGAAAGGACTGTCCTATTTAATTTTTCAAATACATTTTTCTAGAAAAATCTCAAGCTACAAAATGCTGGAAGCTGAAAGTGTATTTTGGGTAAATATGATTATATCTCACTGTTGTCCGGGCTGGAAGATGGGCTTTTAGGCTAGGTGGAGCTCTGATCTGTGCTGGTATGACTGCTCTTCCAATCAAATTCACCTGAACACTCACTCACAAAGTTGCAATTTTTCTTTCTTGAACCTACTACTACAGTATCGCAAGGGATGACTGAATGCTTGCGTACAGGCACGTTTTACCTACACAAATTTCCTGGTAATAAAGCATTCCAAAGGCTAAAAACGCCTGTGCAGCTGACCCAAACTGCTTGTGTGCACACTGTATAATGACACAAGAGTATGTGGTCCCTAAGGTCACCAAAATCAAAGGCACAAAACTTGCCGTACATTTTGGACATACAGAAATTATTCAACATTTTGCTCTATCTTAAAAAGCGTCACTCATAGTACACATTCACTCTATCAATCAGGAAAAGATAAATGTTCTTATGCATTTTTCTATGCGTGAGCTCAGCTTATCATTTTAGTTCTGCTTCTTAAACAAATATTCATCAACCTTCACAGCACCAGAAACAGTTTTGGAATGGGGCTGGGGAAGCAAGGTGGAAGAGCTGCGCTGGGAAGTCTGTTTATCCGCTAAAATTCACAGATGCCTCACAGAAGAGGAATCCCAATTAGAAAGCAGAAATGGTTACAAGGACTATCCTGTTCTACAACCTTAGGTTGCTCAGAGGTTTTCCAGACATAATACACACTCCACGCCACAACAGACTCAAGATAGGATGGATCATCCCCAGCACACAGGATGTTGCCAAGATTGCGTACTGCGTCTGCAAGTCTCTGGTAAGCACACAAGATAAGCATTCCACCTAGAAACTTGCAACTTCACCAGCTTTGTTTGCAAGACTGCAATGAGAGATCTCCCTTGTATGATTTCAAATCTTCTTTTACAGTGAATGGAGTTTCTAAAAATCCCCTATTACCTCGCAGTAATAAAAAAAACCTGCATCTCTTACTAGCCTTTTTCTCAAGACAATACAGAGGAACATTTCAGGTAGTATTTAAAAATAAATTGTGCTAGAGGAACACTGAAGAAGAGATTCAGCTTTAATGGCTTTGGATTCAAAAAAATTATGACCTGAAAATTAAACTGAAAACTGAATCTCACAGGGCAAGCTGCCAGGAAATCTTGGCAACCTGTGCCAATAGGTATTTATGTGTGGGACTTAAATATGTAGGTCATATTTTTGCTTACCATCCATTTGTTCTCACCTTCGGCAGTATGCAAATAATCCAAAGCATAAAGTCGTTTTAAAAATTCCTTGTCTGCTGCCAATGTCCTGAACGCACTTACGCTGTGCTTTTCACAGACTTACCACGCCTAAACTTTTAGTGGACCCTCAAAGGTGGGCGAAATACGGCCGAAAAGAAAAACCATCTGAACCTTAACGCAGCCTTCCCTGGGCTTTCGGGTCACCCATGAACTCCTCCCGTAATCAGGAACTGTTTAAGCACCGCTCAGCAGCTCTCAGTCTGCAGGGGGGCACCGGAGATCACCACGTTTCCTTGGTCTCGTGAAGAACCCGAGCCCAAGGCACGGTCGGGGAGCGGCCTGGTCCCTCAGGACCCGAATCTCTCAGGAGCGAGCTGTGTTCGCTCCCCGACAGGAGCCGGGCCGGAGAGCGGCGGGGGCCAACCCGGGGGCTCCCGGGCCCCAGATAAGCCCCGGCAGTGACAATCCCAGCCTGGGGAGGACCAAGAGACGCTGCCGAGGGTCAAGGGCGAAGCCGGCTCTGAGTCCCGCTGCGCCGCGGGCGGCTGACAATGCCCGGCAGAGCCTCCCCAGCCCGGCCGGGGA
>VZRQ01005702.1:74714-107544 GCA_013397975.1 Machaerirhynchus nigripectus
CGGAGCTGCTGCACGGCGCTGCGCGTCCGCCTGTGCCGGGGCACCTCGCAGCGGCTTAGCGTGCTCCTCTCTCCGTGATTCGTGTTATTTGGTGTGCCTTCCTTCCCATGTGTAGTTTATTTAGGGGTGAAGGTGACTGTCATGTGGTAGTTAGAAAACTGCGTAAGTAGTAAGAGAAGTAGTAGGTGGATTCATTTTTGGGAATTTTTCACTGCTGCTGTTGAAATACCAATAAGTGCAAATGAGAGGACTGCCTTCTTCCCCTTGAAAGCCCAGGCCCTACAGCAGACGACCCCTGCTGCCGCAGTTTTCGATCAAGCACTTCAGAAGCCATTAGTGTTTAAAAAGTTCCTTTCTGTTTGGTTACCAGCAAAAGCAGCAAGTTTGCTGGGTTGGGTTTTTTTTGTTCCACTGCCCAACCACCAGAGGGATAGAGGATGGTTGAGCACTGGAACAGGCTCCCCAGGGAAGTGGTCACAGCACCAGCCTGCCAGAGTTCAAGAGCTGTTTGAACAACACTCTCAAGCACATGGTGTGATTCTTGTGTCCTGCACAGGGCCAGGAATTGGACTTTGGGGATCCTTGTGTGTCCTTTCCAACTCAGGATATTCCATGATTCTATGAAATCAGTAAAGGAACACTTAATTTAAGTGAGTGCAGTTGTATTGTACAGGCAGCCTTCGCACTTAAAATGTTTTCTTTTTCATACACATCTATCAGTCACCAAACCTCTGGTCATACCTAGTTTCCAGTCACCAAACCTCTGGTCATACTTACTTTCAGCCCAATCTTGATTGAAGCCAAAGGAAATAAATGCAGTCTTAAGACAGGAGATATTTAAAGTTTTGCTGGTCTAAATGGCTATTTTTATATTCTCACATAAGCAGTCAACATGCAACACTGTGCGTCATGATTGCCTGTTCTCCGTTGCTTGTTGCAGCAATGGCATATGCTTAGAGTTACTTCCAGCTTGTGTGATCTGTCTTTTCCAAACAGGGTTTCTCTTGGGTCTGCTTTAAAGGTGTAAAAGTAGAAGCATGGAAGTTAAATAGAATGTCATGGTTGTGATCTGCAGCAGCATAATTTTATGTAATGCAAGGTCTAGCTAATTCCAGCCTCTGTTGAAGAAGAAGAGGTGTAATTATAAGTGATAACAAAAGGAAAAAGTTGGTTTTTCATATGACTGATATTTAATCATCCTTTGACATGTTGAGTCCCTGGGGATTTGTCAATAGATAGTGCAAACCTATGAAAATGTACAATGTGAGAGAGGAAGAGCATTTTCCAAATGCTGCCTTCTGTCAGCATCAGGTTAAGAGAGCTACTGAAAGTTAGTGCTGCTTGCCAGAATGTATGCAGCTCTGTCATTCTTACTATAATTGCACTCCCAATTTTCTGCCCAGCTCTACTCAGCACTGATAAAAAGGGAGGAAGTCAGAGCTGTGTGAAGGGGTTCTCTGCAGTTATTCTGTGACTGTTCACTGTGAGGACAGATTATATTCTTGACGTGAAACTGCTTCAGTTTTGCAACCAGTAAGACTGACCCAGACACAAATGAGCTTTTTAGTGGAACACTGAACATGAGGGTTCTGTTTGATACTGGACTATCAGTACCCTGCAATCCCATTTTTTTTACTTGGCTGTGTGTTCAGTAATTACTGTTTTATCAATTTCTTCTGTCTGCAGATACAAATGACTCTTTAAGCTGAACCATGAGTCTTGCATTACACGATCTGCTTGTTTGTTGTCGTCGCCTTGAAAATGAGAAAGCTGTGGAGCGAAGGGTAACAACTTTTCTTCTGGGCTATGTACCTCAATTAGCATTGAAGGGGATCATAAAAAATTCTTCTTCTTGTAATACGTTTTCAGAAGGAAATTGAAAATTTCAAGCGACTTCTCCGTGATTCTGAAACAGTTCTCCAGCTGGATCGGAACTCTGATTCTAAACAAGGAAAGCAACTCAACTGGGATGCTGTATTTAGGTAGTTTCTTGGTTTTGTTTGTGAATGGTCACAATTTTTTTAAATGGGACATCATTCTTTTGTTTGTCAGGCCTATTTTAATGCTTATCTTTCTGGATATTGATTTAGACTCCTTGTCAGCTTGTAAACAAGACATTGTTTACCTTAGTCTCTAAAGGAAGTAAATTTAAAATGGACAAAAGTGCCACACTTATCACTTGCAGAAAACTGCTAGGAAACTGATAATGAATTGGGTGGATGCTTTTCCTTGCAAAAATATTAGTTACTTTCTTTTATTGAAAATTATCCTTTGCATCTAATTTTCAACGTACAGTTCTTATGTAGAGTACAGATAGCTTTGTAAAGTTTCTTGTGTTGCCAAATTCCTCAAGACACAGTAGAAGGACTGTGACATGTGAAGTAAAAAAGATGTGCTGAGGTTTGTAGAGGCTAATCTTTGATATAATCTGCTTCAGGTGTATTATAAGATTGGACTAAGCATGAGTGTGATAAGTTCTTACAGCAGCTTCAACCAGTGTTAAATTTCATGTTAAAAGTTTATGTAAATTATTACTTTTCATAGAATGGTGTCTGGTCAGCTTTCCATTATGTTTTTTAATTGGAGAGCATTGGAATAGTTTTTGTTTCGCATGTGTACCAAAAGCTTCGTAAAAAGTATTTGATAAATTTTGTATGTTGCTTTAGAGACAGTAGTATAGTAGAAAAACACAGGAGGAATACAATAATAGAAACTCTAAACTGAATTCAAATAGTAACCCAGAAAATCTATAGCAATTACAGTGACAAAGACAGTGAAAAGTTCAAGTTATTCATAAATTAAAAATATAGTCCATATATTAACTTTGAATAATAAAGAAATACAATTTGAAGGCTTTCTCCAATAAAAACAATGATAAGTACTTCTTACTGTTTTATAATGTTTCAGCATAAATAAAAAGGCTTAGTATTGCTTTTTTTCCTAGTTATATGTTTAGCATTATGCAAAATTTTAAGGAGAGTTTGGTCCCTACTCCAAGTTGCTTCTGGGTTATCTTTAAAACTTACATCTCCTTTTATGGACTGTTTTTGTCATGCTTGGACTGTAATATATTTCAGTTGGTTTTTGTCTTTGTTATAGAATTGTGAGAAGAACAGGAACTAGCTTTTTAAGCTAAAATAACATTTTCCTATTTTACTTCAGTCATAAATGAGCAGATCCTTGGTTAATATCTCTTTAATTTTTGAAGTGTTTTGCAGAAATATTTCCAGAAAGAACTTAAAAACCTGCAGCTGACGAAACCAAATGCATCGGCTTCAACCCAAACTACCAGACAGAAAAAGATACAAGAAGTTGGAAGCTTGGTCAAATATTTCATCAGATGTGCTAATAAAAGTCAGTAATATGCATTATCATGTAGAATTACTGGTTTGGTTTGGTACTTTGCTTTCAACTTTAAATTTTTACTTTGAAGTTAAGTTACCAATGTAGCGTTCATCTTAACTTTGCTTCCATATGTTTACTATTTAAATATCTTAAAGTGAATCATTTGTGCTCCTTATCTGCCCTTTTGGATGTTCACAGTGCCTTTTTCTAATTACTCAATGTGTCTATAACTGATACATCCTCCCATAGTTAATTTATATTTTAGAAACAGTTTAAGAAGATATTTCCTAATAGACTGTTTCAGAATTGTAGGTTTTGGGTGTTTGTTTTGGATTTTTTAAATTAAGTAACGTTTATAAACAATTAATTACAGATTTATTTGGTAGGAATTGGGTTAATTACATAGTCTCATGTTGTTTCTTCACACAGGAGGACCCAGGCTGAAATGTCAGGAACTTCTGATTTATGTCATGGAAATTATAAGAGATCCAGCAAGTTGTGCTGCTTATGGTTCCGACTGTAGTAGTATACTCCTAAAGGATATCCTCTCAGTAAGGAAATACTGGTGTGAGATATCCCAGCAGCAATGGTCAGGTAACATTTCTGAGCCTACTTAGAAATGTCTTTTCCTTTTATAGAAGCATTTTACAGTTTTGATTTGTTTGATGCCCTGTTGTATGAGGTAGTACACAAAATACGGAGTAAAGCAGTGTCAGCTACACTTGAAGTGTAAGCAACAACGATTAGGAATTGATTTTTTTTTTCTTTCCATGTACTGTTTGTCTATTGCTTGCTGAAACATACCTACTTATATACAGTACAGGTTATGTATGCATGCTCTGCACAGGGCTTAACATGTATCACAAATCCATGAAATGTGTGTGCTGGAGAAAACCTCAGTAGAACTGGTGTTGGTGTGTAATTGCAGGTTATTAAGAACAGGCTGGTGTAGTTTTGATATAGTTAATATATTACTGCTAAATTTTATTATCTGAGTTTTGTTGTCTTGTGAAGTCCTAAAAAACCATTGGGTCACTATATGCACATATCATACATAAAGAAAAACTGAAAAGCTTAAGATTTAAATGGGAAAAAACAGATGTAATAAAAGTTGAATAATGATTTAGCATGCAAGCTGAATTAAGTGGAAATGCAAAGATAGTTTTTCACTTTTCAGAGGATTGGATTTGACTCCAAGACAGTTAATTTATTCAGCATGGAGAAGAATGTTTATGTATTCAGAATTATCTTATATGTACTAAACTCCCAACTCATTTTCATTTGATGATGTAAGAGAAAAGTGTTTTGAAGAACGAAAAAGGGTATTAGAAGTTTTACAGTCTAGTTTGTTTAGTGTTGGTTATGCAAGTGTTTAGAGAAAGTTTAGAAGTACTGTCTTTATTTGCATAGTGTAGTGCTTTGAAGTCAGAGTTTGGATTTCTGAAAATGCTCTGGTCTGTAACTTGAGTAGAGGGGCTTAATTGATTAATCATTATCTACAGACTAGAAATAAACCTGCAAAGAACTCAGAAGAGGGGTCTGCTGATAGTGGGAGTGGAAGGGGAGGCAAGAAAAACTGCTGAAGTTTGGCAAAGCAGAGTGACTGAAATGGAATCCTTTAGGATGGGAAATTCCTGGAAATGTCTAAGGGCAGGTTGGATGGGGCCCTGAGCCCCGGTGAAAGGTGTCCCTGTCCCAACAGTAGCGGGTTGGAACTGGGTGATCTTTAAGGTCCTTTCCAATCCAAACCATTTTGTGATGCTGTGATTCTATGTGGTTGGGTAATTAAAGAGCCTGAGGGCGAGATCTCCAAAGTTAAAGAACTTGGTACAGTTTGGCTATGGAGGTAGAACTGGATGATTGAGGAGGAAGCTGGAACTGCATGGGAGCCCTGCCTGAGACTAGGAGCCAGTGAGGCGAGTAGATGACAAAGTGCTGTCAGCCTGCAGCTGGAACAGAAAGCAAGGGCAGGGATTGATCAGATCAGGAGGCTGGAAGCTGGAGTTCAGAGCAGTAAACAGGACAGAAGGAATGGGTCAAGAAGCCAGGGAGATTGAAGACGGATATTGAACGATTGGAGAAGGGAAACTGAGGCTGAGTGTGACTGGAAGAGAAGGCAGGCATGGGGAGCCAGTGGGGGTTGCTGTTCTTTAGGAACATGGAAGTTAGCTGAGTTTGTGTACAGGCAGAAGCCTCAGGTGTGACAGAAGAAATGTTGACATTAGATCATAAGGAGCACAGTGGAATTTAGTTACTGAGGTGAGGCAGGGCTGAAGGCCCTAACTCTAGAGGAAGTCAGACTTTAATTCATGAAGTGAAACAAGTTGCTTTTATTAAAGGAAAGGTATATAACCTTTGTAAAGGTTATTATAACCTATTCTAGTGATTCCACCTTAAGGCTTGCTTATAACTCTTAGGATACAATAGAGAAGTCAGTCTTTTATTTAAAAATATAAATATATTCCTGATATAAAATCAGGAATCTGTTGCTGTTGAAAGTAAGAACATGGATTCCAGCTGTTGACCACAGAGTGGTGGTCTCTGTATGTTTAATGCAATATTTTGTGTCAAGATTTTTTAATGTAATCCTCTGTAATATATATATTTATACTTACTTGTAATTTTTCAATACATTTGCAGAGTTGCTGACCCTGTATGGCCATTTATACCTCAAATCTTCCGGGAACATTAATAGAGTCTTAGTGGCTAGGATAATTCACACACTTACGAGAGGGTACTGCTTCCAGACTGATGGGTTGAGTTCTGATATGCTTGTCTTCTTTTCAAAAGCAATGCAGTCTGCAAGGTAGGTTGGAAGTGCTCCTTTTCTATGCTAGAAAATAACTTATTTTAAGTATTTGGGATTAGACTTGAGTAATAACAGGTAACACTTCTTCAGACATATTTTCTTCTGTCTTTGAATATCAATTGAATAACTTCTCTAAAATACTAATGACCTGCATTTATGAGGCAAATAATATTCTGAATGTTGTTACTTGCTAGTATTTACATTTAAACAATTCTTATGAAAATAAATAAGATTATTTTGGAAGTTCAAGTGTTAGGTTTGTGTTACAGGCAGGAGAAGAATACTGCAGGCCTGGATCATATTGTTGGAGCTATGAATATCTTCTGCCACAAGTTTGCTGACGACTGTCGCATACGGATTTGTAAAGTAGGGGAAGACATTTTGCCTACAGTGCTTTACATATGGACTCAGTATAGACCGAAGGATTCCCTGAAAGAATCACTAATTGAGTTATTTCGTCTTCAAGTTCATATTCATCATCCGAAGGGTGCAAAAAATCAGGGAAGAGGTACAATAAAAAGCTTCTTTTATTATTTTTTTTTTTATTGCTGCATGTGATTGTTTAAATTATTGTGCCAACTCTGAATTTTGATACTGGGTCTTGGAAACATTAAGGGTAGTGATGATTATTTGTCAGTAGTTTTATGCTATACGTTAATACTGAGTGAAAGTGAAAAGGAGTTTTCAAATTGTATCCACTAAGAGCATATTAATTGTATTAAGTCCTTTAAAGGTTGGGGCGTCTTTTAATCAAAAGGCAGTTTTAATTGCTAAATGAAAATACAAAGTCTTTGGGGAAAGGAAATAATAATTTAGATTGGGTTTAGATTGCCACATGAATTGGTTTCTTACCAGGTCTATTTAAGCCTAGAAATTACTACTGTCACTTAAGTCTGATTCACACTGTAAAACTGCTCAGAGAATATAAATCAGTAATTATGTTTGTCTGTCATGGCCTATTTTAGTTCTAACATAGTTTTTTTCTAATACTTTGTACAAATCTATCCATTACCTTTAACTGTATTCTTTCCAGTTAGGTGCATTTCACTGTATTCTTTCCAGTTAGATGAAGAATTGTTTATCATAAACTTAAATCCTACCCTAATTATTTGTATATGCTGATTAAGTTCTCTCTTAATTTTTTCACTTTTTTGCTTTATTTGTTCTCCATTAGAGAATTTGCTTTTCAGGCCTGCATTTGTTGAACTTCTGTGTGCCTTACTCAGATTTTGGTTGTATTTTGCATTCTCTGGGTAGGTTTACATATTGTATCAAGTGGGTGATACATGCTATCTTGTAATTGTTTTTGCATATACAGGTGCATATAACTTAACAAAGTGGCAAAGCATCTTACATAACCTATATGATCTGCTGGTGAATGAAATAAATCTCATCAGTTCCAGAGGGAAGTATTCTTCAGGCTCACGTAACGTTGCTGTAAAGGAAAATTTAATTGAGTTAATGGCTGATATTTGTCATCAGGTAACATTTTTATTTGAATATAAGGTTGACTACATAATTACTAAGTTGTATGTTTTGCTGAAGTATTCATACCTTTTGTCTGTGTTCTGTTGTGTTTTGTTAATTCTGTGCAGTTTAGAAATGTATTATACTGTATTTCACTAGTGTGTCTTGTTCAGCTCTAAGCATTTCAGTGTTCCTGTAAATACTGCTGCTTTTTTTTAAAATTTGCATACTTCTTAATTTCTGTTTATGAAAGGTTTTTACAGAGGATACCAAAGTCCTTGAAATAACCCAGTCGTATGCTGTTTCACAAAGAGAGTCCGGTGAGGACACAGTGCCAAACAAGCGCAGGAGGATTGAGCTTGGCTGGGGAGTCATTCGAGACAACATGCAGAGATCCCAGAAAGATTTTGATGTCATACCTTGGTAATAACATCTTTGCATGAAAAAAGTGTCACTCCAGACATGTTTTTATATTTAACGTTTTCCTGAGTATGTTGTGCATTTCAGCTGGGTGTTTGCACGTGCTGTAATTATGTATCTAGGCAGTGAACTTAGATTGTCAGAGCATTTGGAAACCTGCTTTAATCTGGCTGTGTCCTAGTACATTAACCATTAAGAGTTTGGCCATTTTGGACTAGTTCACACAGTTTTCTCTAATACCTGTCCTAAAAAACTGTTCCAAGGCCTGGCTTCTTACCTTGGACCTTGACAGAGGGGTAATTTGTTTGCCACAAAGGACTTCTGAACTGTAAGAAGTTGTTAGTGATAGTCAGGCTAGATTAGCAGTCTTTACAAGTAAAAATGGTAGAAATACTGAATCTTTAACTTTTGGTAGTAAGCAAATCAATACTGGAAAGTATAAATGAGAAATGGCAGTTGGAGAAAGCTTTGTTTGTGTGTTCCTTTACTTCTGAAAATGCAAATTTCTGTATCTTTGGTATTAATTGCTTCACTTTGTGTTTTCAAGGTTACAGATTACAAGTCAGTTAATATCAAAGTATCCCATGAGTCTTCCTAACAGTGAGCTGCCTGCCTTGCTCAATGTCCTTCACCAGTTACTGCCTCAGCAGCGCCGAGGAGAAAGGACCCCGTATGTGCTGAAGTGTCTCACAGAGGTGGCTTTGTGTCAAAACCAGAAAACTGATTTGAAAAGCACTCACAAGTTGGAGCTTCAGAGAACCTGGGCAAAGATCTGGACTCTTACCATTCGCAGCGTAAGCCTTCAGCAAATTGAAGCGGAGAGCTTTGGGTTGCTTGGAGCTATGATTCAGGGTAACCTTGTTGTAAAAGATAAAGAACTCTGGAAGATATTTTCAGGACCTTCATGCAAACCTTCAAGGTAAAATGGAAGCAAGGATAGTGTTTCGTGTCTGATTCACATTCCTCTTTACTGTGCAGCCAAACCCACTGTGTTAATCAATATTATTGTTGTTGTGACTGTGTTTCTATTTAAGAACTGCATACATTTGTGTTTTAAACATTTGAAATGATCCTAAATACGTAATAAGACTGAAAGCAGAGGCGGAAGAGGAGAGGCAAGCATCTTCACATTTAGAATGTACTAGAATTTTAAATGGACAAAAAATTTAAAATCTGACTAACAGATAAATGTTGACTGTTTGAAGTTAAGCAGTATGTTTTCTTCTAAATTTTTATTCAGAAAAAAATACGCCGAAATAGTCTTTAAGATAGATAGGAAATGTCTGTAATAGCCAAGAAAAATGAAAATGCAAAGATTTTAATGAAGGAGTTGACCAGTATGCATGCTTGTTAACTTGCTTATGTACTTGATGCTTCCTGTAGGTGCAGAAATACTGGCTTTGTCCTGGAGTGCTGATCAACAAATACCACATGATTTCTCACAAATCTCCTGTTCTATTTTTGTTGCAGTTCTGCTGTATATTGTTTATCATTAGTGATGTCTGCCTACTCAGTGCCAGAAAATTTGGACATAGGAATGGAACAGAATAATTCTGAAAGAAATCCGGGTTCTGTGTTAAGGGAGGCAGTAATGAAATGGCTCCTGTCCAGCTATTTGGAGGAAGATGTAGAAGAATGTGCAGAGTTGCCTCCTGTGCTCTGCAGGTAAAGTTTTTGTGGCATAATTTTACATGTAAGCTCACCCTGTAACACAGAAAATTCTGCAGGGAAAAACGTATTGTATTAATGCAGAATTCTATTATATTAAAGCTTAAGCAGAGTCTGTAGGATTTTTAAGCTTCCTGTAGAATGTAATTCTGGGGATATAATTCGGTTATCTGTCCATATCATAGCAGATACGTGATCTATGCATTAGAAATATTCAGTGAAAACTTATATTTCTTTGAAGATACACTGTTAATCTGGTTAATGTTTGGGTGTACTTCAGGAATCCCAAGAGTTTGTCTAAATGCAAGAAAATTAAAAAAAAATTTCGTTTTTACAGTGATTTTCCTCATCTTGTGTTACAAAAAATTCTTGTGAGCCTTACAATGAAGAACTGCAGAGCTGCCATGATCTTTTTCGAAAATGGGGCTAAATGGTATGTTTTTAAATTAATCATTAGAGAAGCTTAAGTTAGGAATGCAGCTGCACCTCTCACCAATACTTATCTTCAAGCCTTTGGACTATATCCTGTTTCCTCTTAATGAAATTAAAATGTGTGTAACTTGTTTTGATGCAAGATAAGACTTACCTACTAGAAGTTAAAAATACTAGTTTTGGGGGTTTTGTGGATTTCTGGTCCAACTGTGTAAAGCAGGCTGAGTCAGGGATCCTAACACAATGCAGAGGCTGCTCCATAACCGCAGGAGAAGATATGATCTGTGTGCAGGCTTTATGTTTCCCTACAGTTCAGTTAGAGCTAAAATTGTATTGTCCATTCCACAGTGAAGGTGATGTCAGAAAGTAAAGGTCAACCAGGGTTCAAAGCACAAAAAGATAAAATATTTTATTTTGCTTTTGTATGTTTCTTCTATTTAAGTAATAGTTTTTAAGACTTGTAAGTTATATACTGGCGTCTAAAGTAAAAGCTGTGTCTCTTCTTCAAGTGAGCAACACGTGCAAGGGAGACAAGAAAACAACTTTTCTGATGTTGAAGAGCTGTACCTGCAGACAACATTTGATGAAATGGATATCTTCACTAACTTTGCAGTAAATGTTGCAGATAAAAATGTGACTGCTTCAAGACTTGCCATCAGCCAAAATCTTAGGGAAACACTGGAGAACTGCCTTTTAGCAATGTCAGAAAAGCTTTTAAGCAGTTGCGGTCCTAAGGTAAGTTAGAAATTATTGTTACATCCTTATATTTGTGCTCCCAAGCAATCTATTTTCAAGGCAAAGTGTATGGATTCTGTATTTTGTGGTGATGAACCACTGGTACCTATACTGTGTATTTGATTTAGTCGAAGGTTGTTGCTGCTGAACACCTTGTCCGATGTGTCAGTCTCCTGGTTGGTGTTCTGGGTTGCTATTGCTACACTGGTATTTTCAAAGAGGAGGATGCCTGTAAGTCAGCGTTGTTCCAGAACGCTAAGGTAAGCAGGAATGCATTTGGGACCTATTAAGAATGAAATAAAGCACTGAATATAAATTAATTAGTAAAACTTTGTTTGTATTGACACATTTTCAGAGCACAGGTATCTCCTCAGAAAAAGGCAGCTTGGAGAGATTTAAATATGTCACTGCTGCTGAAAGAGAGGAGTCACTGAAATTCTGTCAGTACACCAAGACATGAGTTTTGCAGTGGAGATTATTCTAAATATTGATATATTTCTGAGTCACACCTTTCAGAAAAATAAAAGTCACGGACATGTAGACAAAGAACTAATTATAGGATAACAAGTCCTTTCATTTATAGGCCTTTTATTCAGGATTTTAAGATAATTTGATGGTCCAAACCAGTATAAATATAGCTATTGCTATTATTTGTATTATTACTACTATCTAAGGTGGTTTCTTGCTTAAACACAGAAACCCAAAACTTACACTTTATGGAGATATGCTGTATTTTTTTTTGTGATGAATATATTAGTGTTTCAATCACGTCTAGGCCATGGTTTTGTCACTTCTTGAGCAAAATGAGTACAACAAAAAAATGTGGATTCATCGATGCACACTACGAACATCAAAGCTGCATGAATGAGAATGTATGAATGGGAATCGTATCCTTTTGTCTTTATGTGTGTGCTGTACAAGTGCCAGTGTATAAGGGCATTTCACTGAGGTTTCTAACTGTGTTGTATTTTTACTAGTCTCTCATTCATTATGCTGGAGAAAGCATTTCTCAGTCTAAAAGCAAACTAAATGAAGATACCCAGATCAACACGCTGAGGACTTTGATAATGCAGTGTACAAAATGTTTGTGCAATTGTACCAAGGTAAAGTTTATAAAGGAATTTAAATTTCTTTCTTCATTAATGAGATTAGAAAATTGAGTATCATACCTATAATTCCTGAAGAAATTAATCTATCTGTACATCTTGCTTCCTTACAGAACAGTGCTAATAAGATGCTGTCTAATATATTCCTGCATTTGTTAACATCAAAATTTATGAACGATCTCATAGATATTTGCAAGAATCTGGTAAGTACATTCTGTGTGTTTCTGAGTGCAGTGCTTCTCTGTGAGAGGATTGTTTTTACAGCACAGTAATCTGGAGGCACACCAAACGAGATACGTATTACTGAAAAACATCAATTGAAATACATTGAGTTTTATAGAGAATTCCTAACGAGAAACATTTCTGTTTAGCATTTGAACACAGGCTTAGGGTAAAAAGAGCAGATGGATAACATTTGATCAAGGTTAAAATTCCAGCTCACATTAAAAAACAAATTTATGCTGTTTTTCATTTTTTTAATAATTTATTACAGTAGAAGTATATACAAAAGAATCATATAACACATGACATTTAACTTTAATGCACTTGCAAAGGAGGTGTTTTTTTGTGTTTACTATGTCGGTATTAAATCTAACTGTAAATGACTCCTTTGTCACTGGGAAAAGTGGAAGTGTGGCACATCACTGTGTTTAGCACAATTCTTAAAACTTCTCTTTTTTGCACATTGTGCTATAGTCAGGTCTAGGTAGGAAAATTCCTTTGTTTTTTCAGATGAGGAAGAGCTGGGAGTTTTGCCTTGTGTTGTCATCTGGTAGGGAAAGTACTAATTAGTGTTCCCTCAAAAAGTCGCATGCCTCATTTTCATTTCTCTTCAACTGTGAAGTGTGGTGAGAAGTTGGTGAGTCGTACAAAGAGAAGTGTTTTTAAAAAACTAACACTGTCCTTGGCAGAATCTAAAATGCAGAGATCAGTATCTGAGGAAGCCTCTATCCTAAAGAGAATAGTTTAGACAATGTATAGGAAACAGGTTTATTACAAGGGATGAAATTCATCAATTCCATGTCACCCTTACATCTTCACCTGTTCTAGTTCACTGGGAAACTGCAGTGTCTCTCCTTGTGCTGTGTCTGTGGTGTTTCTTGTGTTCCTAAAAGCCAACTTTAAAAGGATGTGGTGTTTTTTGTCAGATGACAGTTAGTGGAAAGCCAAGTGTACTGGGAGAAGTGGATCTCAGGAATGATCCTGAGGAGAGTATAATGGAAGTAGATAACCAGGTATCTGATGATCTGTTTGGTGATCATTCAGTGGCTGACATAAGTGATGCAAATGAATCTGGTGACATGCAAACTGTAACAGGTGAGTCTTCCCTATGTCCAAAACTACTTCCAAAAGGTTGTTTTTGCAAATATCTCTTTGCTTGAAAGGTAGTGGGGTGCAAAACTGAGCTGTTTTATTAGTAGTTGAAGCAGGTAGTGGTTGAACCAGGTACTTTCTAAGCAAGAATAATTTTCATTGGTGTTTTAATGATGTTAAGTGTTCTGGCTCATTTAGAAAAGATAAGTTTATTTTCTATTTTATAAATAAAATAATGCAAGAAGAGAAGCTAACTAACTTTTTCAAAGTCAGGCAGAAGTTTTGGCAAAGAAAATACTAGAAAATGAGTGTACAATACTAGTCTCTCAGTAGATTGCTTCATTCTCTTAAAAACAGTCCTATTTAACTTTTCTCCTTTTGCTGATTAATAATTCTTGACACTATATCTGGACCTTCAGAGGGACAGGAGCATGAATCTGTCTGTTTATTCCTGTTAGGAGCTACAAGTACTGGTGTTATCTCTTGTTTTAAATTCTTACTTCAAATGCCCTAACTGCTCAGTAACAAATGAACATGAAATGGTTGCTTGTACTCTTACCTTTTTTGAGAACTTCTATTAGTTTTGTAAAGACCTAAAATGTTACCACCTCTTCTGTTGTCCTTGGAGAAGCATTTCTTACATGAAAATCTTATTTCTAGGTGCTTTGAGCCCATTAGCTGAAGAACACTTGACAAAGCAGGGTTTACTTCTCCTTGAAATTGTGAGGTTCTTATGTATTTGTGTGACTACAGTCGGAGTTCAGACAGTGAGCTTCCGAGCCTCTGATATTTGGAGCAGGCTGTTAATGCTGACTGAAGGCAGTGTCTTTGATGGCACTAAGCCACTGCATCTGCACATGGTGAGTATGAGGGGTTTTTACAGCAGGCCCCTGTCTGTAATTGTACTGTTCTTAAATTTGCATAGTCTTCTCAATTATACATTGTCTTTCTCCTGTCATCAGTCCCCTGAGAAGACTTAAAATGGCTAAATTTTAAGTTTTTGAAGTGTGTTGTGGTCGGGAAAACAGCAGTTCAAATTTGTAAGCCAGGAACTAAAGAGTTGAGAAATAGAAATAGATTGCCTTTATCTTTAATTATTTGTTAAAGAACTAGAAATAGTCTCTGTAGTAGAATAATGTCTGTGGCTTAGTTTACAAAGGAAATATTTTTTACTGCCAGAACTAAAAATTTCATTATCTGTATTACTGTGTGATGGTGTTTGCATGAAAAGATGACCAGTCTAACACGCAATAGGTGACAATGGCTATCTTTGCTGCATTGTTTTGTGTAGGACTTAACAAAAAAGTTTCCTACTTTTTCTTTTTGTCTACTTATTTTCTTAAGTACTACTTTCCATTTTGATTTTTTTTGGATTTTTTATTTCATTTGTATTTTTTATTCCACAGTACTTGATCCTGTTGAAGGAGCTCCCTACTGAAGAACACTTCATGCCTGCAGTTGATGTTTATATGCTTCTTAAGCCTCTTTCGTAAGAAAGAAACTATTCAGTATGTCTTACATTTGTTTCATGGGATTTGGTGGCTTTTTCAAGATGTTTTTTCTTTCTTTCTTTCACAGCACCGTGTGTTCTTTGTATCGTCGAGATCAAGAAGTTTGTAAAGTAATCCTAAATAATTTGCTCCCTATAGCAGTAGGGTTGGCCCAGTTTGATAAACATGATGAAGAGACGAGGAATGCCAAAGGACAGTTTTTGACAGTTGTTGGAGCCTTTTGGTATGTTATTTAATGCAGGAGTCTGTTGGACATAAAATTTTTGATTTTTTGGTTTTTATCTTTGCTATCACTAAGAAGAGTGTAGTGCTGTTGTGTGTCTTGCTGGTTGTGTGTACTGTGGAATCTTTATCCACTGTTTAACTTCTCAGATTTTCTGTCTCATGCCGTATTTGTAGCAAAAATTTCATCCTTAAGATAGTATTAGAATAAGAAACACTACGCTCTTGTATTAAAAACAAAGACTGATTCTATGCCAAATTGCATCAGTAGTTATGACAGGTGATAATTCCAGCGACCAAAAATGCATATGGTTTGTGATTACCAATAAAAATGTCAAATCCTCCCAAGCATGCCTATGGAGCACAAAAGAATAATCTGTGAGAACCTAGACTGTTTCTCAGAATTGTGGGCAACTTTTTCCTTTAATCGATTATTCCTTGTTTTAGGCATTTATCTCAAGGAGGGAAATGCACAGCGTCAGTCAGAGTGGCCCTTTTAAACTGCATGAAAGCCCTGCTTGAGGTAACCCCTGATTTTCTGGCATTCATTAGCATACTAAATATTTACTTAAGATGTATTTAAAAACAGTGTCTAAAGATCTGTTGCATATTTCAGTGTATCTTCTGTGCATTTTAAATCCCAGTATTAATTTTCTTCAGGTTGATCCTCATTGCAAGTGGGCGGTCCTTAATGTGAAAAAAGAAGATCTACCTGTGAGTGATGCTTTCCCACATTTCCTTGCAGACAGTCACCATCAAGTTCGCATTCTTGCTGCAAAATCAATTACCAGGTGATACTGTAGATATTTTTTCTGTTTATAAGAGTAATGCTTAATTTCACTTAACTGGATGTCACTTCTGCTACTGCAGTGCTGCTCTTTTCAATACTTCTGGAACTTCAATCTTAACAGAATATAAAAGCCTACCAAATTTTGTTGAAGTGTTCAAACTTTGTCTATATTTCAGTTATGCTGTGATGTGAGAGATCAATATATATAAACTGCTCTATAAGAAAATAAAGAAAAATCAATATAAGGAAATTAAGACAAAAATAATTATATTCAGAAAATCAGAACCTTATTGATATGCACAATATGTAGTAATTCTGTAGCGTTATGGTAATAATTATTGTTCTTTTTTTTTGAAGTTTGTTTCAAGATGTGAAACAGAGGGATTCTTCTGGAATGTCAAAACCCCTTCCCCTGAAGCTCCAGCAAAAGGCTTTTGAGAATGCATATCTCAGAGTTCAGGAAGGAATGAGCAATCTGGTACCAACATCTAGTCATTAGTTTTGCCTAGTTCTGATCTTTTGAATAAAATTACTTTTAACATGATCATGTTTAGTTTTCCGAAAACATTTTTTCTTCTGGACTTCAGTCCAGTGATAGTCAGGAAATTCCTTTCACATCCAGTCGCTCACTGTTTTGCCCACATTAGAAGTTTGTAAATTTTTTCACTGTGTGTTTCAGACTGCTCTTCTGTATCATACTATTTGTTGTTGCAGGTTCAGTTCTGTAACACTTAAGAACCATAGAAAAATGTAGCCTCAATAATCTAGAATACATATAAATAATGAATAAGGGGCAATGTAAATTAAATTATGTGTTTACACAGTATAAAATAAGGTTTGTAAATTTCAGAAAGATCATGTTTCCAGTAGTATTAGAGCAATCGTTTTCACAAAATTGAGATTTGCTTAAAAATTTGAACTATTTAGAAGCTTGAAGTGAAGGAAAAGTTCCACTTCAGTGAAGTGACTGGAAATACAATGATGTGGTATAGTACTGTGGAATTTCTTTAACTATTAATTTTTCTTCTAGTGTCTTTCACTTTTCCTCCTTCCTTGCTACCATGCTAAGTCATCTACTTCATTTACATTTTCCCTTTTTTCCTCTCATGCTGTTATCTACTTGCATGTCATCTCTCTGCTGCATTTTCCTCTGTTCCCTTAGCCTGCTATGATGTAGCTTTGCTTTGCTGCTGAGGCATCATCTCTGTCATCTTGTTTCATCCCTCTGTATTGTCATCTCCAGCTCTTCGTCATCATCTTGTTTCTGTGTTGCTTTGGGTCCTTGTTCTGTCCCCTCAGCCTGGTGGTGTCTGTTAGCTTCTCCCCTTTCATTGCAGTTTCTTGTTACTTTTATTTAAACTCATCACTTGTCACCACCATGCCTTAAAGGGGGAGAACTGAATTTGAATGGCAAGGTACTTCTTCCCTATATGTATCAAGGAGTATAAAAAGGAGGCTTGACTTCTTCAGCAGTATTTATGTCAGTGCCCTTAATTTTAAATTATTTATTAACTATTATATATTTATAAGATCATTTATTAACTAGGAAATTGCTTTAATAAAATATTTGTCCAAGTTCTTCATCATTTCTTATTGAAGGTCAGGGGTGATGCAAGTCCTGAAGACCTTTTGGACAAACAGAGTAATGGAAAAGCAGTTCTGCTGATGCTTATAACCATGGTTCTGTGCTGCAGTCCAGTCTGTGAAAAGCAAGCTCTGTTTGCTATTTGCCAGTCTGTGAAAGAGAATGGATTAGAGCCTCACCTTGTGAAAAAGGCAAGTCTGACATTTCATTTGATATTTAGGTTATAAATTAAGGTTAGGTTAAAATTGGAAGACTAGAAAGTGTTTTTCTCTGTACGGAAATTTGTGAAATATTGTAAAGGTATGACTAATGAGGTATTTGTATAACTGAATGAATATGTCTTTATGTTTAATGACTTACATAGAAATAAATCATGAAAGGCAATTTTAATGGTAAATCTTGTATTTTCAAAACACAGATCTGAAATACAAATAGACATTTGTACATTGACATACATTGGATATTGCAGATCTCATTTAGAAAAATCATTCTACCCAGTGGAAGCAAGGTTTCCTACGTGGAAAAAAAATAAAATAAATGCAGAGTATTGGAAGATGGTATGTGTCTTGTGGAATTCTATTTTGAAGTTCACAAGGGCGTACTGAAATGAGTGCTGTTTATACTTCAGCCTTTCATGCCAGTCATTTTTTAAGTCCACATGTTCCTTTTATCCTTTCTTTCTATTCACTGCTTCCTGGTTTTGCACAGAGTCTGTACCCTGCAAAATAGGTCCAGGCCATCCTTTCTTAACTCATATGGGCTAGTTGTAGTTCCTTGATTGCACTCTTCTGAGATACGGCAATACAAACAGTAAAATGGCTTGTGCTAAACAGGAGCTGAGTTACACAAATATTCATTAACAGGCTGGGGGGTACACACGGAGCTGTAATACTGTCAGTTTGCCATAGTACCATGTACTCGCTATGCTGTTTTCACAATCTTAATTCATGCATTTCAGGTTTTGAAAAAAGTATCTGACATTTTTGGCTATAAAAGTATAGAAGACTTCATGACATCACATTTAGACTATTTGGTGATGGAATGGCTGAAAATAAATGACAGTGGATATAGCCTGTCTGCTTTTCCTTATGTTCTTCTGAACTATACTAGCCTTGAAGAGTTCTACAGGTAAGCTTGCTGTATGAAAACATTATTTAGATTTTATTTACAATTATGACACAGGGTCTCAAATTGCTAAATATAGTAATTCATCAGGATTTTTTTGTAAGGTGATGTATTGAGAACTTTCGAAGTGTATTCCAAGCATCACGTGTATTATATTTATGCAGGTAAGATTTTTTTTTGGTGCAGCAGTAGATGAGCAATGGCTGTAAATTTAATTATGCAGTAGAGGAATGGTATTTGCTATAAGATGCTCAAGGTTTTTTTAAAAAGTAATTTAAGGACATTTTGGAAATGTATTTGCTATGTGTAGGTCTTGCTACAAAGTTCTGGTTCCACACCTGGTGATTAGAAGTCAGTTTGAAGAGGTGAAATCACTTGCCAACAAGATTGAAAAAGACTGGAGACAAGTTCTGGCAGATTGTTTTCCAAAGTTACTTGTAAATATCCTCCCGTACTTTGCCTATCAAAGCCATGGAAAGAGTGAAGTAGCAGAGCAAAGAGAAATGGCTTCTAAAGTCTACGACATGCTTAAGGATGAAAACTGCCTAGGAAAACAGGTATCCATTTAAAATGTGTAAATGGAGTTCTATGGTGTTTAGCAGACCAGAAAGAAACATTTGTGTATTATGTAAACGTAAATAGTTCAAATTTATAGGTACAGAATTAGTATTTTAATTCAAACTAGCCAAATTTTTATCCCAAGGATTTCAAGTAGCTATTCAGTAGAAACTTTTAGGCAGACAGTTGACTGAAGTATAATCTTTTTCAGAATGCAAAAAAAAATTTTTTAGCATTAATTACACAACCCCGAGTTTCTCTGTCATGTATCGGTCACATTTTTCTCTTAATGCTTTATGAGGAGCTATCTTCTCCAGAGGTAGACTCTTTGTTCAGAACTAGTAGTAAAATCAAATATATTCTTTTTTTCTATATTCTGTAGGAAAGCAAATTCTACCTGTGACTGCCATAGAAAAGCTGAACCAGACTTAATTTATGAATGAATTCTATGTCCTGGATAATGGAACAAGTAGAGAATCTAGACAAGAAAAAGTAGGCTTTCTCAGAAGCCAAAGAAATACTAAATAATTTTAGCTGAAATATTTTTTTCTTACTAAAATGCTATTTTTCTTCTTGTAGCAAATTGACAATTTATCTCACAGTAACTTGCCAGAGATTGTGGTTGAACTGTTGATGACCTTACATGAACCAGCTGGTACCACAGTCGAAGAAGGGTCTCATCTAAGTAAATATATAAGGTATGTACTTGTAGGTTTTCTAAACGCTGTGTTTGTATAACATGGAGCATTAAATTGTGCCCTTCAGACATAAGAAAAGGTAATCCTGAAGCTGAGAATTGAAGAAGTTTATTGTCATTAGTAATGAAATATCATAGTCGTGCCTTCTCATGTAGTTACTCACCCAAATCAGGAAGGAGAAACTCTGTAACACTGCAGCTAATGGATGAAAGGTGTGCAAGTGAATGCTGTTGTGTGCTGGGGAGCTGGACTGCTGTGGCAATGCCAATTTAGATTGGTTCAAATTTGGATGGACTGCCCTCTCTGTTAAATTGGGCAGGTTTTAGTCTCTAAATTAAATTGATTCTTTTAATGGTCTTTAGTAACTAGAAGTCACAGAGAAGTAAAGTGAACTGCTTCTTGTAGTGGCAGCTCTTTGTTAAGGAGATTGGTTAAGCAATGCCAAATAAACAAATTCCTAATTAATAGAACTAGTGCCATAAATATCTTCATGTTTATTAGCTTTTCAGTCTTTGTTGTTGTCCTAAAATATCCCTATTTGTATAATAAATTTCCAGATTTTTATGTTCAGATAAAAATTTTTGGAAAAACATTGCATTTTTTAAAGTTCTCAAAGAAAATACCTTTATTGTAAAAACATTAAGTTGAAAGAAACCAAAGCATTTCTGGGAAAATCTGTCAGAAGTTAAATGGCTGAGAATGTAAGAACTCTTTAAAGAATTTTTTTGCAGTGAGTTTATTAACAGACTGTGCTGTCTGCTTGTAAGCAAAGATCTCCTTTCTAAGAAGGAAGTGGTAAGAATAAGAGTGATGAAACTTAGATTATGCGCTTTTGTTACTACCATGATGCATTTCTTTTCTTTTTGAGGTCCCAGAAGAGTTCACTATCCTGTTTTTATGTCGTGATTCACGATTGCTTTTTTCTCAACCAAACTGTTCCCACAATTACAAAACGCGGAAGATTTACCCTTGACTTGTAATTAGATTTTTGTACTAAGTACCTTAGATTAGACAAATGTGTGGGGTTTTTAATATGATCTTCAAAAAAAAAAGAATGTTAAGAAAATACAGTTAGAAAGCTGCCATAGAGGGACAACAAGCAGCTACTAAATAGGGTGCATGTCACTTTTCTGGATGATTTGGTGCTTCTTACTGAAAGCAGAAAATATTTTCTAGGAATTAATGTGTTATTAATTAAGACTTACTGTATTAAATGCAAGTGTTTTTGATTTTTGAGAAGAAAAATATAAATCTCTTTTTTATTCATTTAGGGAACTGGATCCTGCTCCTAATCCTCCTCATTTTCCATCTTGTGTGATTAAGGCAACCTTGGACTATATTAGCAACTGTCATAAAAGCAAATTAAAAAGTATTGTAGCAGTTCTTTCTAAAAGCCCTGTAAGTATGTAATGATGATTTTTGTTTTCTGTAGGATGCAAAATTCCTGTTATGGGTACCCTTTAGTTAAATTAGACATTTTTATCATTTCTATATGAGGAAAATAAACAACCTTTGACCCTTTTCTGTTCATTTGTTTGCCTTCTGAAATGGAAGTTGTCCTAAATTCAGGGACAGAGTTATGTGCATTATATAGCTATAATATTTTATTAATTATTATTATATATGTGTTATACAATATGTCTTATATAAGTGCATAAATTATGTAATTATATGCATTATATAATACATACAAAGTAGAGAGGATTATTTTAGAGGTTGGGGAAATCTGTTTTTCAGACAGTTTAGAATGTGACATATTTGTCACATATCTGAAGAATGTTCTAAAATAATTATATTTGGTCAATTTTAACTAAATACAGCAATCTCGTAACTTTGTTCCTTAGAAATGTATCTGTTATGCTGTGTTACTGCATATGTTGTCAACAACTTCCTTTGCCTACCTATGAATAATCTAAAAATAAGCAAAAAACTTTACTGAACCATGTTTTAGCTAAATCTTTTGAGTGTAAAAGTTAGTATTGCCAGCCAGTGGAATAATTTTTTTTAAATGTTGCACAACCTGCCTAGTGTTTTAAAATGACTTATTTTTTTCAAGTTTACAGTTTTAACAGTTGCAGTGTGTAGTGCTGTGTTCTGTGAAATAGTGCATTTTGTGCTCATGAACGTTATGTTTGAAAAAATATAGGTTGAATCCTTACCTGATGTTTTAATGGTTTTTATTTGATGTTTCTCCTCTTGGTAAAAATTGTCATAACTGTTTGGCTTTCTGAAAAATGTTCGTGACATTTCTCATGTGGGGGGAATAAAAAGAGAAAATGAGCCACCCCAAGTAGCTTGTTGTCCTGTTTGGAGAATTGGCTTCTCTGTAGGTCTTTTGATTGTTTAAAGCAATAAAAATAATGAAGCTTTTTTGCCCATGTTAGGTTTTAGGTTTTTAAGTTTTTTCTTGGTATCTGTATTGACATTATGAATAATTTTTTAACTCATATTTATTCATTTTTAGGATTCGTTCCAGAAAATCCTTCTAGCTCTTTGTAAGCATGCATCAGATACAAAAAACATGTATAAGAAACACAGAGTTCTTGTAATTTATCACTTGTTTGTTGGTCTCTTACTTAAAGAGATCAAAGACAGTTTAGGAGGAGCCTGGGCTTTTGTCCTCCGAGATGTGATTTACACCCTGATTCACCACATCAATAGCAGGTAAACAAAGTAATTATCTCTACCTCTTCCTGTCTGTGCTCCCTTGCCCCTGTAACCTTACATTTTGATGTTGTTAGCAGATGTTAATTAACCTGTAAAATTAATTAAAATTTGCTGAAATTAAAAATTAAATTGCTCTTCTTTTGCAATTTCAGAATTTAAACATAGAACTTACTAAAATAGGAATAATTTGTTCTAGTCATATTTAGATGTTTGCTGTACTGCTGGTTTGGTATCTGTAATAGGCTATCAAATTGTAGAAATAAGCAGTGTTGGCAGATTTTGATGATAGGGTATTTAGGAATTTAAAGCATATGGGAGAAAAACTTAAAATGTGGAGTTAAGGGCAAAGTAAACACATCAAAATATGCTTATTGAGTTAATAAGAGTGTTGACATTAAGTACCTAGCAAAGTGAGAGCTGCTACATGTTATCTTAGCTTGCCTTCAGATTGAGGAAACTAATCCTTCATCAGGTTAAAATTTAAGTAGAATTCTTACCTTTTGCAAAGAAGACTACAGATATTTTCTTACTTGAGCTTTAACTATGCGTTTTCCAGACAGTTATTTGCCTAAATGTCTCTGAGTTTATGTATAAATTGATTGCTTGCCTGGTTTGAAGCATTTCATACCCTGAGATACTGAAGAGATGTGTGGATTTTATGGTAAATGCATTATTATAGGACTTACGTTGTGTTGAACACTGAACTGGGGTGGGGGCTGTTGATGCACTGGAGAGCAACGCTGCCTTTCAGAGGGACCTCACCTAGCTACAGGGGTGGGACAACAGGTCCTTGTGGGGCTGAACAAAAGCAACCCCTAAGTCTCTCACCTGGGCTGGAATATCCTGTCATGAGTTCAGGCTTGGGGTCTGTCTAGGAAGAGGAGCTGGACGAGTCAGCAGCTCACCTTTCATCACTGCAGGCTGACCATGTGCTCAGCTGTGCTGGCAGGAGCATTGCCAGCAAACTGAAGGAAGCAGCCATTTTCCCCTTGAGTCTTATGAGAGATAATGAATGACAAACCGGGGTGGGTTGAGTGGAACAGCCCAGAGGAGATAAATAGAGTTGATCTAATTTCTCTTCTCCGATTGCTGGAGGGGAAGATACCTTGTAGGGAAGGTAGAGCCAGATTTTTCTTAGAAATGCACAGTGAAAGGACAAGGGGTAGCACCCAGCAAGCTGCAATATGGGAGATTGTGGTTGGATGTAAGGGAAAGGACTTTCACAGTGACAGTAGTCAAACAGTGGAGCAAGTTTCTTGGGGAAACTCAGTTCTCCATCCAAGGAATATGTCAGAATTCAGCTCAACAAAACCCTGAGAACCTGATCTGAATTTGAAGCTGACCCGTCTTCAGGGAGGAAGCTGGTCTAGATAATCTCCAGGTGTCCTTTATAACCTAATTTTTTTTAAACTAATGGTAGTTTTAGATAGAGGAGGATTGAGAGAGCATGTTTTTCACTTTGTTCTGCTTCTCTCAAGACTGTCCTGACAAATAATAATCTAAAACCCTTTTGGGGATTTTTTTTCTCTTTGGTATATATTTTTCTACAAGACGTTATTCCATTTTCTAAAGTGATCAGTCAAATTCAGTGTGTTTCAGTTTTTCTATGTCTCCTGAACTAAGTCCTTAGAGCTGATTGAGTTGATAAATTTTAAAGTTTAGAATCAATTCTTCCTGATTTTATTTTATTTTCCCCTTACTATTCCCTGATATATAAAATGTTGATACTTGAGACAGTGACAATTTGTATTTCTTCAATTTCACTTTCTTTCCCGAGACAGACCCATCATAATCAGAGACATAGCCATGCGCAGCTTTTCGCTCTGCTGTGATCTTCTGCATCACGTTTGCCACACAGCAGTTACATGTTGCAGTGATGCTCTGGAGACCCACCTTCATGTTATTGTAGGAACCCTAATACCTCTTGCCATGGACCAGTCTCAGATTCAGGAACAGGTAGTTTTGTGATGCTGCTTATTCCTTGTCTGTTAGCTTTCCAGTTCATGTTCACTGTTCTTAAGGCTCTATCTATACTCATGTTCAATTTTATTTCCTTTTTCCTATGCTTTGGAGATTTATATAAAAACTATTATTAGGGACATAATACTATGAGTTTAATTTTTTTTATATGCACCTTCACTTTTGGTACTTCTGTTTTGCCACATAGCACATCAAGTAGCTAAGCCATTCCTTAAAAAACTCTGTGGATGATTTCATGGGAAGTATGATGAAGAGCTTTGGTACAAGAAGGTGTTTAAAGAACAAAGAGGGAATGTGTGCAGAGAATAGATTTCTGTAGTTCATTTTTTTATTTAACAAATGATCTTTACAAATAAATGCAGCACATAGGTCTTAAAAGGGAAACAAAGTTTCTGTTGTATGACAAGCATTGTTTCCCCTCCGGTGTTGCTTTTTATGTGCATTCTGCTGGGGGTGAAAATATAAGAAGATTCAGAGATTTACAATTAGTAGCTGAAGGTGAGAAGAGTGTGCCTGTTGCACTTCAGTCCTCATGTTGCCTTCTGGCTTCATCTGATTCCATTGTAGCATACGCATCTGCATGGTTGCATTGTAGCCCTGCACTGTCCTCCTTGTACTTTCAGTTCAGCTGGAGGGCTGTGCTGATCCAGCTGAAAATAACCTGGCAATCTTGTTTCACAGCTTCCTGATTCTGATCAGATTTACGGTATGTCGGTGTAAACAGTTGCACATCTGCAAAGGCAACATGTGAGGGTATCCCTTGGCAGGAACAAAGTGGGGAGGACAGAAATTTCTCTGAATTGAAACTGATTGCAAATATGAAACCTTCTCATATCATACTCTTGCAGGGACTCCCACTTTCTAGGGATCACTTTTCAGTTCCTTTTTTTGTTTTTTCTTCTAGCATTGAATGGAGGCTAGTTGATAATTTTCAAGTAAACACAAGTCTTCAAATAAAACCCTCATCATGTAGATTTAAAACTCCTCAGAGGTGCTTGGATTGAATATCCAGTTGCATTGATTTTTAAGTAAAGCATAAAAGCAGTGTTTTTCCAAAGAAAGTATGTTACCTCTTTGACAAGCATTTATTCACATTGTAGATACGTTGTTATACAAATTCTGCCAGAGTTCAGTGATTTGGGTAGTAATTTATGACATATAGGCATTTGTCTAAATTTCGAATTACCAGCACTTTGGCGAGAATAATAAAGTCCTAATAGCACCAGAACTGCTTAGGTGCAGTGTGTTGTTAAATCATTGTGAAAATCATAGAGATTATATTGAATCTCAGCATTTGAAATCAGCTTTGTAAAAAGAATAAAACTTCAGGCTGTGATAGTAAAAGCTTTGATTTCTGTTTGGGAGGAGGAAGAGCAAAAATGCCCAACCATTTTAGGGTGTCAATCACAATATATCTGTGATTTCCCCAAGCCTCTAAACATCTTACAACTTTTAACAGTGTAAATAAATCATCTTGCCAGTTTAATGGAACTTAGAGAAATAGAAACTTTATAACCTGATTAAGAAATGTGGCTCAAAACTGTTCCTTTGTCTTTTTTGGTTTTCGTTTACTTTTGGTGTTCAGGTCCTAGACTTGTTGAAGTACTTGGTGATAGATAATAAGGATAATGAAAGTCTGTACCAAGCAATCAAATGCTTAGATCCTTTTCCTGAATATCCAGCTTTTAAAGATTTGCGAGCAACTCAACAGAAAATAAAATACAGTAAAGGACCATATTCTCTTTTGGAGGTAATTGCATTTTAAAATACATTCATGACATACATTTTTTTGTAATGCAAACTGTCCACAGGAAAAGAATTTTCTAACTATAGTTTAAATTAGAGGTGTGGATTTTTTTTTTGCTGGTTTCAGCCACGGAGATACTTGTAGGTCTCCATTTTTACTTTGCATCCACATTGTGAACTGCTGAGAGCCACTTCTTTACCTGAAGCCTTTGTTTGTATGCTATATGTGCTTAATGCAGTGTTGTTTTGCAGGAAATTAATCACTTTCTCTCAGTTGGGGTTTGTGATTCACTGCCTTTAACACGGCTTGAAGGACTGTATGATTTACGCAAAAAGTTGGAACAATATAAAGATCAGATGAAGGATCTCCTGAAAATTTTCCAGGGTACTGATCTGATTATGTGTTTTATTTCTTTTCTACCTGGTTTTAGGTGTTTAGTGATGTACTCTATTCCAATTTGACGTTGAATGTTTTATTTTTTGTCTTGTTTTTTGTATGTTTAGCAATGTAATCATATTATAATTTCACATGCAGAGTAGAATGACATTTATGATTCATGGAACATCAGAAGTATCTTTAGCAAGGTGCATTATAAATATTAGGTGAGGTGTTACGTGTCAGAGAGGATAAAATACCCTTCAAGCTTTTAGTATGGGGCATGTATGATTGTGAGTAACCAGGATCATGTAGAAGTATATTGATTTATGGTTGCTTAATGAGTTTTCTTGTATATGAATCTCCCTACTCTTTTAAATGTTATGAAGCTTCAGTTTATTAAAGGGCATGTTGGGAAGTAAAACTCTCAGAATAAATGGCAGGATTTAGTTTAGTTGAATTTTGACATGTGCCAGGATTGTGTTTCAGCCCCCAGTCCAGACTCAGTTCCTTCCTATTTTGGTTTTCAGATAATGGTGCCAGACCATTTCACTTTTCTTCTCTACATCAAGTCTTCGTCAGCTTGTATGCATGACAGGAAGATAAAAAGAGATGATGTAATTAATTGTAAATAAGTACAAAGTAAAATTCGGATAAGAATTGTAATGTTGTAAGGCCACGGTGCAAATGCATTTTGGCCCCCACATCCTGTATATCATTTACAAGTTTAGTTTCCAAACTCTGAACAGAGTTAGTGAAAGGGCAGCGAGCTCGTGTGGAAAAACTTCCATCAGAGGAGTGCCTTGTGAGATTGGAAAAGAGATTGAATAGGAATAGAGAGAGGTGTATGAACTGGTGAATGGAATGATGAAACATAGTAGGGAGTACTTACACTTTTATCTCAGTACAAGAACAGATTAAATTATCTGGGAGCATACAAGAGAAACCATGTAATTTTTTCAAAATATGTTCACCATGGCACTTACTACTACTTGCTGTGGAGATTAACAACATAACTGACCTTAGAAGGGGTTGGATATATTTTATAGAGATTATTAGGTATGAAGATCATGGAGATTTGCAAAGGAGATTATGGAGATTTGCAAGGCAAAACTTGAGAAGTACTTTGTCTTGCTTCGCTGGAGACAGGCTGGCAAGCTTGATGGACCTGTTGCCTTGCTGTTGCCTTATAATAAAATTATATTAAGCACTTAAAGATACATTATTATATGTATTCATTTTTTAAAATATGTTATCAAGCATAAAGTCCGATTCCAGGTTTGCACTCCTCTCAGTACTTTTTAAAAAAGTACTGCTTTCTTGGTGTTTTTTTCTTCTTTGCACTGACAAATCATCATATTTTTTCCCAGACCATTTTGTTTGGAATGTTTATTTTAAAAAAAGACCTCAGGCAGGGAGCAAATAATGTAAGGAAATAACCATCTTGAGAGTTTATAATTTGGCAAAGTTAATTTGGCAACTGAAAGCTAATCAAATTCCTAGAAATTCCTGGCAGAAAGCCTAATTTCGTGGTATTGCTTGGATTCACATTTAGAACAGAACGATGACATGAGCTTAAGGGCTGTCAGTGGAGCCGCATAGTATGAACTCACTCTTTCAAATAACATTCTTATGCCAATTTATAGTAATATTTCATGTATTTAATTATCTTTTTTGCATCTAAACACTGAAAATAATAGCATATGTGCATTCTTGTTTGGGGGATTCTTTGGCTTATTCAGATGCACAGACATTTTTCCAAGCCATGATGAATATGAAAAATTAGTAGTTTAGTTGATGTACTGTTTAATACCAACTTGCTTCAACATTAGTAATGCATATTGACATTTGTAGGTAAAAGATATTGAAGCAGTGTTTTCTTCTAATAACTTCACATTACAAGTATCCTGACATGCTTGGCATTTGTTTTTCTTTCTGAATGATAGAAAAGCCAGAAGATTCTGTAGTAGTGAGATTGGTGGTGAGCTTACTAGAGCTGTCCAAGAAGGCAGTTAACTATACAGGAGAAAAAGCAGTGCTGGGTAAGTTAATTAGTCCCACAGACAAGTTAGGGCTGTCATTGCAAACACCAGACTGAAACTGTGGTTGTTCTCAGTGTTACTTCCCACTGTGCTTCCCACGTCAGTACACCTGCGGAGTATGAAGGAAAGAGCAGGGAAATAGATTTTGTTTTCTTTCTGATGAACATTTAATGTCCCTTGTTAAAAATTATTTTCAAGGTCTGTTTTGTTTTGTTTTGTTTCATTTTTTTTCACGGTTTTGTGTTTTGATATTTTGTCTGGAAAGCAAATGACGCACACATTGATACACATTTTTATGTCAAATGTAGATTAATTCTTACTGAGTTTGCAGTCTTCTGTTTGGGCTCACAGTGGCTACTGTTTGTATTTACTGTACCCTTTAGAGATTGAAAATGAGTGATTCTGACCTTTTCCATTTGCCAGTTTCTGACAGAAGTAAACACAAAATACGTATCTGATATGAGCTGGAAAATCCAGAGCCATAGCCACTCCTAGAAAATTGAGTTAAAAAGCATAACTGTAATATTTATGAGGCTTCAGCTGCAAAATTTGTTTCTATATAATTTTAATCATAACGCTCTTTAAATGTTTATTTATAAGTATTTGCTGCTTTTTACCCCGTAACAGTCTCAGTTCCAAAGTAGGGTGAGACCTTGTTTTAGTGTGCATAAGGCTGCAGAAAGACTATAAAATTACATGCATTTGCAGAGGCTGTTGGAAGTTGCTTGGGAGAAATAGGTCCCATGGATTTCTCCACCACAGCTCTTCAGCGTGCTGAAAATGCACTGGATTCTAGAGCAGCGGATTTACTTGAAGATAGAAAACTCCAGTGGGTCTTCATAATGTTAATTCAAATAAACACTGCTTTAACAGATAATTGGTGAGTATATTTATTTATTTAGTTAACTCAAAAGCAAAATATGAGGCACTGAGTTGTATGTTGTTCAGATGACCTCAGAGTAACTCTGAAAGTGTTCTTAATATTTGTTAGTGTCCAACCGTGTGCTTCTTCAAGGCTCAGATTATTTACCCAGTCAGCCTCAGATGTTGCCTAGAAATTCTGTAGTAGGATGGAAGCCAGAGAGTCTCCTCTGTGCTGCAGAGGATAGCAGTGCTGTGGAGTAAATACCCAGGCTTTGTTTTGTAATATTCAATGGTACCATAGATTGTGGAATTATTGATCTTGTGTACTTAAAAAGGTGATTTTGAAAATCAAATACCTGAATGAAATTAATGATTACAATGTTGTGAATGTTATTTTTTTCAGTATTGATGTTAGAGCTGCTGCTGTTTCCTGTTTGAAAAACATACTAGCCACCAAATCTGGCAATGAATTTTGGGAAGTTTATAAAAGTAAAGCTGATCCCATGTTAATCTATCTACAGCCTTTCAGAACATCTAGGAAAAAGGTACTTCTGAGACACCTTATATACATGGCATATGGAGTAGAGAAAAAATAAATACATATATATCTTTTCTAAAAAAGTGAATTTGAAAATATATTCGAGATAGGCTTTGATAAATGCCAAATTTGGCGTCAATATAATTGCAAATCTGATTGCTTTTGTATGTCTGTTTCTCCTTTCTGTTTTACCAGTTACAGCTTTCCCTTCATGTAGGAAATTATTAATTTGACATTAGAAAGCTGCGTGCTTTTATTTAGACAGACAATTTTTGATTACCTGTTCAATAATGTAATACAGTCTTTCTCAGGATTCCAGTGTTATTTGCTGCAAGAAGTGGTGGAAAATAAGTCAAAAAAGTGCATAATTAACCATAAATCAGATATTTCCTAATTTTCAATCTTTTTATTTGTGAAATAAATCTGATGCCTAATGTGACCTTGTTGATGTTACCAGTAAAATTTTATTTTTAATACTTTCAGATTTCCTTGGAAAACTTTACATTTGCGTGAACAAAATTTATATTGTTAAACAGTTGAAAGACCAGTTAATATATTTTAATGTGTGCATTGCAGTATGGATTTTTTAAATGCCATAGAATTTTTTTTATATTTGCAGTATGTATATTTTCCTTGCAGTTTCTTGTAGTACCTGCTAATGATACAGAGGCTCCTTTAGAAAGATTGGATGACACGAACCTGTGGATTCCTCTGGGAGAAAGTCACGAGACCTGGATCAAGCACCTAACTAGTTCAATACTGGACAGTGGAGGTGTGAAAAATGAAGTTCTCCAGTTAATGAAGCCACTGTGTGAGGTGAGCTAAATCATACATTTATACATGCATGTGTGCTGTGATGCACAAACAATATGATTACTCATCTTGATCGGAAGTAGTAATTTCTGCTATTAAATAATTCAGGACCTTTGTAATCGTGTATTGCAGGTACTCATAAAATATACTCTAGAAATACAGAATTTAAAAGATAATTGCAAACATAGGTGAACTTTATATGGCTACTTTAACTGAATGCCAGCATAGACCTGTTGAGTGGTTTGCATATTCTTTCTCAAGTTTGAGCAGTTGTGAGTTTGGTTGTAACCTGAGAAAGACGACCAAAAAGCATTTCTTTCGTAGCAGCTGCTGTTCATTTTTGTTTTCTAGGTGAAAACAGACTTGTGTCAAACTTTGCTTCCATACCTGATTCATGATATCCTCCTTCATGACTCAGATGAATCTTGGAGAAACCTTTTGTCATGTCATATCCAGAAGTTTTTTACAGCCTGTTGCAAATTTGCCTCATCTAGCAGATCTACTCCAAATTCTGATTCAGGTAATGCCATAATATTTTTGTTTCAGCTAAAAGAGGGATTCTGGTTGTGAAAAAACTATCTTCTGATATCAAATGTATGATGTGCACTTGCAGGCAGGCAGAGTTTAGATGCTTCTGCCCAACTGATTTTTTTCAGTGGAGATACCAGTAATTTTGAAGCTATTCATTGGCAGCATCTGAGGAGATTCTTCTGTATAACTTGTTTTCTTATTCACAACTGGATAATGTTTAGTACTTGCTGAAATTAGATGTTAGACAATGTCTTCTGCTGCAAGACTGAGTCATGGACTGCCTTTTAAAATGACTGATTAGCAGTTAAATTCCTCTCTTAACTCAAACAAGAGCAATAAAAAGTAGTTTTCACCTGAATTTTCCCCTTGGAGAAGACTAACCCTTGCTTTAACTGCTGCCTATAATTCTCTTCCTCTACATTCAGAAGACCTGTTCCATTCCAGCAAAATAAAAGGAAGTTGTAACCGAAAGAACTGCAGCAGAGTATGAGAAAGGCATTAAGTTCCTTTTAAAGAAAAGCACTCTTTAATCAAACTGTTTATGTCCTTTCCAATTAGATTATGGTTGAAGTTAGCAGAAATCTGTGTAAAAGTAAGATCTTTGGTTTTAGACAGTGGGAATGGTACATGCACTTTTTTCAGGAGCTGAAATAAATACAGTAACTTCAGATTAGGGTGGTTTTTTGGTTTGGTTTGGGTTTTTTTTTTTTGTGCAGTAGCTACTGTGCTACATCTTCCAACTCCCTTCTTCACGGGCAAACCACTAAAGGAATGAGTCTGTACAATGTCTTGCAGTCTCTTTTCAGGCTAGTCATGCAAGCTTCAGGTTGTCAGAGAGGAAGAGGAACTCTTAGTAGTGCACTTTTTAACAAGAGTGGTGTAAATAACCCTAATGATGCTAGGTGTATTTTTAAGTACTTTTTTGGATGCACACTAGCCTGGACTGAAATACTAGAACAGTATTCTTTCACATTTTTGAATTCAGGTGACAAGCTGTTTCTGTGACTCAGATATTTTCATAATTGTCTCACTTTGTAAGACAGAGAAAGATTAACAATTTTATATTTTTTCCCTGTAAGCAGCCAGGGAAAATACTGCACAAACTTATGCTCGGATGTACAGAGTGACCCAAAATATTCTAAGAAAAATATGAAGGGATTTTTCCAAGTTTTATAAACTTGCAGTTAGTTCAGTGATACCAGTGAGCAAATGATGGAGGCCCCTTCAAACATTCTGATTCATAGAATCACAGTTACTTAGTTTGGACAAGACCTCTGAGATCATCAAGTCCAACCTGTGGCTGAACACCAGCATGTCAACTACACCATGGCACTGAGTGCCATGTCCAGCCTTTCCTCAAACACCTCTGGGGACAGTGACTCCACCACCTCCCTGGGCAGCCCATTCCAATGTCTAATCATCCTGTCTGTGAAGAAATTATTCCCAAAAAGAATTCTATGCAAGGGATACTTAGCAAGGCAATAAGTG
>VZRQ01005702.1:107627-126361 GCA_013397975.1 Machaerirhynchus nigripectus
AAAAAAAAAAAAAAAAAAAAAAAAAAAAAAAAAAAAAGACATGTAAGAAGCTTTAAATGGAGTTCTCTAGATAAAAAACTGTCCTGGTAACAGAAAAATACCCCAAACAAACATTAAGTAGCACACAGCTCATTGTATGAGTGATTGTTTACAGATAAAGTGGAGGTGCAGTAGCCAACAGAGCAAAGATATGTTAATTCCAAAACTGGAGTCATAGAACATCAGTATTGGAAGCAAAAATTTTAATCGTCTGGTAACTACCAGTTTCTTCAAGTAGAAACTGTTGCCCTGTGAAAACGAGGAGAAAACGCTTCCTAGAAAATCTAGATAAATTTCATTCCAATCTATCAGAATCCAACCTGGAAAAAACCAAGCAGTTAGACTTGGGAGATTTAAATGCTTCTGAACAGGTTTATTTCTGTTTGTTGGAACACACAAAACGCTCAGATACTTTTTTAATGTGGCTTTTGGTTTCTTTAGGGAAAATTGCTACTTCTGCATCTTACTGTAATGTAGTAGTAATCAAACCTTTGCTTGTGTGGTCCCTATTTCTTGCTTCTTTTAACTGGTATTCAGAAATGACCAGAGGAATGAAGAAATTATTAACCCAATCACCAGAACACAACCTGTAGCCATCTGTTTTGTTTTTTTTTGATCCAGAAGCAACACATGGAAACATAGATTCTATGAAAGTATGTGCCTATGTGTGGAAAGTAGGGGGTTTTGTGTAACCATACACACTCTAAAATGTGCACTAAAGTAATTTAATAAGAAGTATTTCTGTCACTTTGGAATAACTTATATGGCAGAAGCCTAATGGAAGAGGTCTGTAACGGAGCTTTTTACAATGATGTTAGTTCATCTCTGAATTCTGTAAGAAAAATAGAATCCATAAACTAATAATACAAAGATAATTTCATAAAACTGAGGTATAAACTACTATGATGTCACTAACATAAGGAGAAGAAATATATTTTGTGACAAACTGGTAATTTAATTTTGGAAATGCAATTCAAAGAAGTTTTTAGTTATTTTCTTGACTACAAAATAGACCTTTTTATTTTGTAAATGGATATGTTATGACAAAAGTTCATTATATTCTTTCCTTTGAAATATACATCCCAGAGCAAGAAACCCATAATTTTAGAAGTTTGGATAAAGTATCTCGACGAGCCATGCTTGCTGTTGTTGATTACTTGAGAAGACAAAAGAGGTGAATTCAAGCTTTTCAAAATGTTGCCTTAATTTAATTGTGACTGTTCAAAGATCTGTTGGTGCTCTAGATTAAAGAAAAAGAACATGGTAGAGAACATGTTGGTTAAAAGAAAACATATAGTAGTGACCTTGCGTTTGTTACAGAAGTGATATGGCTACCCTTGAAGGGTTCTAATTATGCTGAAGGAGTTTTCTAAAACCCTCTTGTCTGGTAAACTTCTCGTGACATGGGTTTTCCAGGGGCTCAGATAAAATTAACCTTTGGAAAGCTTTATAGTTAATATTGGATTTATTTTGTTTAATGTTAGAGAAAAGGTCTGTTACAGCAGTATTAAAGTCTTTATTTAATCAGATCTGCTTCAGGTACAGTTTTTGATGACAGCTTCTGGCTAGATCTGAATTATCTGGAGGTTGCTATAGCAGCACAGTCTTGTGCTGCTCACTTCACAGCCTTGCTCTACGCAGAAATCTACGCAGACAAGATAAATAGGGACAAGCAGCAAGAAAGGTAGGAGGAGTGCTGTTTCTTGACATTTCTGGTAAAATGGATCATGTTTTGTGACATGCAGTTTGTGACCAGCAGTGTTTTGGTTTTAGTTATATGAAAAGTCAAGGAAGCTTGAAAAATATTCCGTAGGTGTGTGTACGGACGTGGAAAATATTTGCAGTCCTTGAATATGAGCCAGGCCTCAAAATAGCATCATGTTGGCTTGTAATCAGAAACTTTTCTTAGTGCTGTTGGTTAAATCACAGCCGGAAGTTAATCAAGGGGGAAAAGAAACCCCAGAATGATGATCAGAATTATGTGTGAATGGAGCTAAATGATCCTTGTAGGAGCTTTCTTTTATAATGGACAATTATCTTTGTTTTCTGGTCTAGCAAAGTCGAAATATGGAACTAGTTTGGGTTTTGTGACAAACCACTGTAAGTTAGTGAAAGTATAACAAAAGTTTGGTTGTAAGCACATACATTAATTGCTTTTATTCTTTCACGTAGGAAAGAACACTTCAGGCATTCACCAAAGCAATTTGATTTGATAAAAGATTAGAAATTACAAGATGTGGGGCGGGGGGTTCTCTTAAAAAACACCTTGGTATTAAAATCCCTTGATGTTGATATTCCCAGCTCAACTGATCACTTCTTCATTCTGAATAATCTGGGGATAAGACAGGCACAGTCTTGCATTTATTGTTTGTGAGCCTTGTTTCTTGAGTGTTGTCTGAGAATTTCTTTAGTTCTTTATATGAAATTTCACTTTACTGGTTGAAACATTTCTTTTAGATCTTCTTTTAAAGCAGCTAAGAGTTTGACATTTGAAGAGGAGAGTCAAAAAACGCCTATTAGTACTTTGAATGAAAAAAGTAAAGAAGAAACTGGCATAAGTTTACAGGTACTTGTGTGTGGTTCATAATCTGAATGCAAACCTTCTCGTATAATTACAATTAACAGTAGGTTTCATCTCAGCTGAAGGTAGATCTAGTAGAATTCAACGAATGTGTTTTAAAGTTCTCCTCATGCTTTAATTCATAGTGAATTCAATGGCCTTCCAGACAAGTTAAACTGAGTATCTGTTCCCTGAAACACTAACTGGCAAGTTTTGAATCACAGTAAAGCAGACTTTGTTCCCCAAAAGAACTGCCTTTAGGGTGGTAGCTAGCCAAGTATTTTTCAGTTTGTTTTGTCACAGATGCAGAAGTTGTAATAATCAAAACCAAAGTAGTATTATCTCCTACGAGTTTTATTTGATACATCAAATCTGATCCAGTGGCCTTGTCTAAATTACTTCTTTCCATAGTTCATTATTCCAGAACTGTGCTTGTATAACTTTTAAGATGCATTGCTTAGCTGGTGTGTCTGATGCTCATTCAGTACTATTGCCTTTTGCTTTTCAACTGGTCCACCTAAGGCCCAGTTCTGGATTTTTTAGAAACAAATAAGCATTGAAAGTGGGTAGTCCCTGAAGAGTTTGGCTAGACTGCATAACTTTTTTTTCCTGTCATGATAGCAGGCTCAGGTACTTCGTAAAGGAAAATTAAGCAATGACGTTATCTGTAAAAACATTTATAAATTGATATGATATATGTCAAACCAACTTGAACTGGTTCCAAAAAAGGTAATTCTTTGCTTTGTGGTGCATGTTCTAGGACCTTCTCATGGACATCTATAGAAGCATTGGAGAACCTGACAGTCTTTATGGCTGTGGTGGAGGAAGAATGTTACAGCCGTTAGCACGGTATAATTTATTCATGTTCTTATGTTCTTTACAGGCATTGCTTTCATTTACTAGTAAGGAAATCAATTTGAAAACTTCTTTTTCACTTGAAACAGGATAAGAACATATGAGCATGAAGCAGTATGGGAGAAAGCCCTTGTAACATATGATCTTGAGACAAGCCTCTCTCCATCTACTCGCCAGGCCGGAATAATAGAGGTAATTTTATTTTATAAGAGGAAATCAGTGTAAGAACTGATATTCATCATATTGAGTCCTTTGTAGTGAGTCCAAAATTATTTTAGGACTAAAAGTGATCTTTTTGTTCATTAACTCTAGCCAATTGTCATAGGCATCCAAACTCTGTAATATAAGGCAACTCAGTATTTGTTCTGAAAATATTAAGGTTCCTAGTCCTCTTGTAACTCAGTGTAATCCCCATTATGGGTAATGAATTTTGTGAAATACTTAAAAATAAGTATATTTAATATTTTTCCAGGTTTTGGGCAGCTCCTAAAATGACAGGATATAGAAAGTAATGTAATTGGTTATTTTTGCTATCTCATTCTTTAAACCTCTCCATTATGAAACCGTGGTTTTTCTGATACAGTAGATAAAAAGAATTGATGTTGTTTTGAACCCTTAAAATATGTTGCCTTTTTTAGCCTAAAAATGTTTATACGAATTCTATAATAATGTAGCACAGGTATATATGTGTTTCCCCTTGTTTAATTTTCATATGGTACTTTTATTTTCTTACCACAAATTATTTAGTATCACTTTTAAAATTCCATTGCATTTGTTCTTCATAGTGACTTCACACATAATCTGATTAATTGGTCACAATTATAAAGACATTATGGTCTTCAAACAGATAGGATTTATAGGAAACCTTTTCAAATCCCTATCAGGAGGAACAGCTCATTAAGAAGTAAAACTCTCTGATTTACCACCCAGGAATGATGGAATGGAGAAATGTGAGCTGATAGTTAATTTGAAGCATAGTGTGAAAATTTATTTCAAAGAATGCCAGCCACTGTAGTAATAAAACTATTTTCCTGGAGTTGCAGATATGAATAGTGTGATTGGTAATCCTATTAAAAAGTTTTCATCTTGTGTAGTGTAGAGCTTAGAAACAGTTATGGTCTTGTCTTTCCTGCAAAGGCTTGTTTCCAAAAGTAAAACCAAACTCTTCAAAAAATACCAGTTCAGTTTAATAAAGGAAGAAAATCAATTTTGAGTAATTTTCTCAATTCCAGGCTTTGCAGAATTTTGGGCTTTGCCACACTCTTTCCATGTACCTAAAAGGGCTGGAACATGAAAACACTGAGTGGTGTGCAGAACTCCAGGAAATGCGCTACCAGGCAGCATGGAGGAATATGCAGTGGAGCCACATCTCTTCTGTCAAGTAAACCAGCTTATCTTTTTGCTAGTTCTTTAAGTAAAAAGCAATAGATCAGATCCAAGCAAAAAAGGCAAGATTAGAATATAGTTTCTGTGAAGCAGGTCACCTAATTAGTCTTAATCATTTAATTGAAATCAGTGTTTTTCACTTAGACTTGTCTGGTGTGTATGCACATCACTTTTCGTTTGCCTGGGAAACTGTACACAGGTGATTCTTCTTTTTGATTGTTCGTAACTCTAAACTGAAATTTTCCGTTTTTGACTCATATAGAGGATGTATTTTAAGTACAAGAGAGGGATAGATCGTTTTTAGTATCTAATTTATAAGAAAATAGGGAAAATATTACTCAGTAAGCCACAAGAGGTTATCAAGTCCTGGATAAGCAAACACCAGTGTGGATTCTTGGCTACTCCCTCCTAAGGAGTAATGTCCTGAAGAGAGGATACTGCTGGATGCCTGGCAGCAGTTATTTGATATGACCAGGATCTAGTGTGAACTCTATCCCTTCCTAATACAGCTGCATCATCTCACATTTTAGGAGAAATACAGAATAGACTCATTATTTTTTGGGTGAGCTAGAACAAGATTCAACATTCAAGAACAGCTTGAATTTATAAAACACTAAATTAATTTAAAATGCAAAGCATTGCATGATTATTTTTATCATGCAAAACAGCAACTTATCCAACTGCAGAAAATGTACAACTAAAAACATTTGTCACAAAGACAAAATTGACTTCTTTGTAGTGAAATATGGTTTTCATTTTATTCTGTTACTTTTGTTTTATTTGTTAGAGATGAAGCCGGAAGTCCAGGGTACCATGAATCACTGTATGATGCTCTTCAGTCTTTACGAGATAAGGAATTCTCTGCTTTCCATGACAGTCTTAAAGATGCCAGGTAACAAATTGTATGCAAATACTGTGATGTTAGAGAGAGATGGAGAGAATGTGTGTGTTTGTAGTCACAGGTTATGTATGAAAGGCTATCGTGGGGTTTTATGGGCTCCAATAAAGAAAGACTCATGCATGGAATAAAAACTCCTTCCAGACTGCAGCTCTAAGTTTTTAACTTCAGTTTGTCATCTGTGCACGTATAATTTGTGTGCTAATTGAAGATATATTTGCTGTACACATCCCTTACTTTGTGGTCCTCTTAAGTGGATTCCAGTGCTGAGTGCTCTTCTTTAGTCGAGCTATCACTTTGGAGTTTCTATGTGCTTACTGTGTTTTCACTGATTGACAGAATTAATTTTTTTGAATTTTAATGGTAACACAAATTAACTCCAGACTGAGGAGTTTTGCTGTTTAAATTCTGTTCACTGTATGGAAACGATGTTATGGATATTTGGAATTACTTGCTGATATTAAATAAATATAATCTTCTATTTTTCTGTTTAATCCGTAGAGTGAATGAAGTGGAAGAGCTGTGCAAGGGCAGTCTTGAGTCTGTTTATTCATTATATCCAACCCTTTGCAGACTACAACTAATTGGAGAGTTGGAAAATGCTGGTCTGCTGTTCTCCAGGTGATTTCTTAAGATTATGTCACACCACTTTCTCAGTTTTCAGGATTTTTAGTAATCAAGCATAGCACAAAACTTAAAATGACCTCAACAGATTTTATTCATCAGCATCTCAAACTTCATGTTAAAAATTACAAGGACTTCAGCTTCACTATGTGAAGACAGTTTTAGATTCTCTTTATTTCCAGACTGGATTTATTCACAGTCTAGTTCGAATTATTTGATATCATGCCAATATTGTGTTTTAAATAATTGTTTTCTTTCCTTTGTATTGAGTTCCCTCATACTCCAAGGTAGCAGTCATATCTCCTAGCTTCTGGTTTACTCAAGTAACTGAGTCCTCCTCTTCTAGTTTCTTTTCTAAGAATGTTTCCTAATTTCCTTAATGATAGCCATAGCTTTACTGAAAACCATTTCAGTTTCAATCATTTTCTTCATGGACCTCTATTACCATCAATATTCTTCCTAAATTCTTAAGATTGCCTTTTAATCACAGGAAGGTATTTATCTCTGTAGCACTATTAACAGTGAATTTCTCTGCTGTAGTTCTATGAGTTTGGTAGTTAATAGTCACCCTACAGTCTTTTAAGCAGCCCTGTGTTTGAGTGTAATTCCTTTTGCTGATGGACTTTTAACACAAGCTTTTGTTGCTTAATCAAGAATGTTTACAGAGGAGTAGTTCACCTGAGTGTTGTTGTTCTTCACGTTTGTTAAAACTGGAAGGCTTCCAGTCTAGTCTGCATGTGGTAACCGTTGTAGGGTTTTATGGACTGTTTCTTGGTTTTGAAGTGTAGATTGTGAACTTTCTCAGCAGTTCACTTTTTTCTCATCTTGCATTTGACTAATATTTATATTAATAACAAGTCTTTTTTCTTTTGGTAAAAATTGCAGATCTGTTACTACTCAACAACTGAATGACATATATTTGAAATGGCAGAGACAGTCCCAGCTTCTCAAAGACAGTGACTTCCATTTCCAGGAACCTATCATGGCTCTGCGCACTGTAATTTTGGAAATCTTGCTTGAAAAGGAGAGTGAAAATACCAAAAGAGAATGTATTAAAGACCTCCTGACCAAACATCTAGTGGAGCTGTCTAGATTGGCAAGAACTGCTAAAAATACACAGGTAAAAAATTCCAGGAAAGATCAGGAACAGATGTTTACTTTTTTAGTTTATAAAAGAACTTCATTTTTTTAACAGTGCTAAGGATTAGCTGTATTCTAAATTTATTTGATGAATCAATTAATCTGAGACTTAAACGATGTAGAATTTATTAACAAATTGTATTTATGGGTATATTTTTTGAATTTTGTTTGTAAGTGTAAGCCACTGTATGAGATAGATAATACAAAAATGACATTTTTGTTAAGAATGCTCTTCTAGCTGTTTCTCATTTTGGTACAGTTTTATATGTCCAGCTTTCACTGGCATCATACTGCTATAGAGTTCCAGAGTAAAACTGCAGAGATTATTTCATTGCATCTCTATATTTGGTGTCATCTTCAAAGTTTTATAGTCTCAAAGCACCATTCCACTGTGCTAAATCTCTTTCTGTGAATGATGCACTGGGATTTGCAGTATCAGAGTTTTTTTCAGTTGCTGATGTATTTATGGTCCAGAGTCAGCCTTGGCTTGTTCTACGTAGTTCATCTGAATGAGTAACTCCACAAGAATTTACAGACCAACAATATTCTCCAAGGACCTCTACAGAAAATAGTTCCAGCTAAATACAGAACCTGGAAAGGTGTTTAACACTTCACATACGTGGAACTAAATTAAACTTTGATTTCAGGAAGGTTCTAACTCTTTTTATGAATAATGATGAAATCAGTAGAACAGCTGTCTTTGATTTCATGCATTTGCAAGCTTTGCTCAATGCCTCTGGAGTTGTTTGGGAGAATTACAGCAGATATTGTTGTCTCAAGCCTGCCCAGCCACCAGCACTGTGGCAATGAGTGTCCTGTAAGAGCCTCAAGTTAAAAACACGTTTAAATACGTAGTTTGCTCTTTGTGCTGTCATAGTGATACAAAGTAATGAGGATGGTACTTTACCAGTGATATGTGTGAAGATGTAGGCATGCAAAAGAATTACTGTATGGTGGTGTCATTTTTTAAATTATTTTTCTGTGGTCTGTAATAATGTTTGTAATGCATGTAATAATGTAGTAATAATTGCTAAGCTATAAATCCATTATGTCAGTAGGTACTGATTACAGAATTTCTCTACCTCCAATTTAAAATGTTAAATATAGGTACTTTTTTTAGAGTTTAAAAGGTTTGATTCCAGTCTATTTTTGTTGCAAAGGAGGATTTTCTCTAAGTATATAGAAAAATAATTTCATATCTTTGCTGCAAATAAATGCTTAGCATTGGATGGGCAGACTATGCTGCACAAGTAGAGAAAATGGAGACAGAGTCTAAAAACAAAACTTGCTGTGAGATACAGATATTTCACTTAAAGAATTGTTTATGATTATTTTTTCAATTTCAGCTTCCGGAAAGAGCTATGTTTCAGATCAAGCAACACAATCCAAATGGAAATGGAGTTTCTGAATGGCAGCTAGAAGAAGCTCAGGTTTTCTGGGCTAAAAAGGAAGAGAGTCTTGCACTCAATATACTTAAAACGATGATAAAAAAATTAGATGCAGATTGGTTTCAGGTATGTGTTACATAATGTATTAACTTATGGGAATTAAATTATTTAAAATCCTAATTTCACTTTCTGAAGTTTTCCCATAGAAGAAAATTAAAAGCCTGTCTTCAGTATTACTAAATCTGGTTTGTACTCTCAAAATGTCTGAAAGCAAAAAAACCTGTGTTAGCAAATCTTGTTAGGAGTTTTCAAAGTGAGTCTGTAAGAGTGGCAAATGTAAGAATTCATTGTTCATAGTCCTCCACTAAACCATGTCCCTGAGCACCACATGGACGTGTCTTTCAAATCCCTTTTAAATAGGGATGGTGACTTCATCACTTCCTTGGGCAGCCTGTTCCAATGCTTGACAATCCTTTTAGTGAAGGAATTTTTCCTAATATCCAGTCTAAACCTCCCATGGTGCAATTTGAGGCCATTTCCTCTTATCCTGTCACTTGTTACCTGGGAGAAGAGGCTGACCCCCACCTGGCTACACCCTCCTTTCAGGCAGTTGTAGAGAGTGAGAGGGTTCCCCCTGAGCCTCCTTTTCTCCAGGCTAAACACCCCCAGCTCCCTCAGCTGCTCCTCACAGGACTGGTGCTCCAGACCCTTCCCCAGCTCCGTTGCCCTTCTCTGGACACGCTCCAGCCCCTCAATGTCTTTCTTGCAGTGGGGGGCCCAGAACTGAACACAGGATTGGAGGTGTGGCCTCACAGTGCCGAGTACAGGGGGACGGTCACTGCCCTGGTCCTGCTGGCCACACCATTGCTGACCCAGGCCAGGATGCCATGGGCTTTCTTGGCCACCTGGGCACAGCTGGATCATGTTCAGCCACTGTTGACCAACACCCCCAGGTCCTTTTCTGCTGGGCAGCTTCCAAGACACTGGCTGGGGTTGTTGTGATCTGGCACTTGCCTTGTCGAACCTCATGCAGTTGGCCTTGGCACTTAATCCAGCCTTTCCAGATCTCTCAGGATCATGTTTGTTCAAATATGGTCTACAAATACTTGTGTAGAACTTAATTTTGTGTACCACCATGGAAAAAAACTCCTTCATGTCCTCACCTTTACGCTCAGCTTTAAAGGCTTTCTTTGAGCATTTCTGGGGGATAAAAGACGTTTGCTTTGAGTCCAGGTATGTTCATAAGGAATATCACACTTCAGAAAAGCTGGATTATTTTGGGCCAAGTTCTCTGTACATACCAGAGCAAACTCAAGAGTTGCTGCTATTTTGAATTTTGTGATTTCTCCATGAATCAGTTGATGAGGCCCCCCAAAAATTTAGTCCTTCCTTACATTTACCTTGTACATGTAAGGAGTATTTGTGTTTTGACAGCCTGTGATGTTCACATACATATTTTACAGTCAGTGTTGCCATCTTGGTCACATGGTCTTTAATATGTACCCTATATTAGAATTATTTTGCAAACTTATCCTACTTAAAGCTGAGCATCCAATCTGGAGAAAAGTCCTGTCGAAACCTGCTCCATCATCTTCTCAGAGCACTTTAATCAAGCTTCCATGTAGAAGTCTGTCTGAAGAGTTTGATGATCACACATGGTTACTGTGGTTCCTGACTGTTAACCTATGAAGTTGATGCCTTAGGTTTTAACTTTTATATTTTTCAAATCCTGTACTGCCTAGTGTGTAACTCTGAAGTTTCGTGTGGCCTGTTAACTACTGTTCTCTCATGATAGTTGTCTATGGTACTGCAGACTAAACGGGGATGTTATAAAATATAATTTGAAAACATACTGTGAATTGTAAAAGTTTTTGTTACATTTTGTCATTGGTTTATTCCACTTTTCATTGTTCAAACTATCAGGTATTTTAAAATATGTGCTCTCCTTTAGTCTTACGTAAAATGTGAATGTAATATAAGGTTATTGACTACTGTAGATGTGGATGGAAAATTACTCTGTAGATTGGCATTAAGTGTAATAGGCCTCAGTGACTGAATTCTATTCAGGGTTTAAAAGCTTTAGAAATTGCCTACCTCATATGTAAAATATATTTTTTTTGATGCCTCCCTCTCTAATTTTTTTCCCAAAACTTGCTTTTTCAAAGGTCGAGAATGATCCTCACCTGAAATTGATGTATACAGAGTGCCTGAGGCTCTGTGGTACCTGGTTAGCAGAAACATGCTTGGAAAACCCTACAGTCATCATGCAGAAATACTTAGAAAAGGTGCATCCAGTCTTTGAAATGTACACTCTTTGAGATAATGCTGTGTTAAAATGTCAAGTAAATTTTTCAGTGCAGCCTTTATTTTTCTGCATTGAAAATATGGTTTCATTTATAAATATTATGGTTTCACATTGTATTGTGTAGCACTGTAATCTTATAAAATGTTCAGAATATGGCTTCGTAGAAATCACAATGAAACGTTATATATAAGCTTAGAAGAGTAATGATTACAACTACTAGTCTAGTTTCCCTTTCTTGTTCCCAATCCCTACCTCTTCTCAGGATGGAATATTCACTCATCAGGTTTTCAGTATGGCCATTATATTTCACAGAACCACAGAATCAGGTTGGAAAAGACCTCGGAGATCGAGTCCAGCCTGTGACCCAATATCACCCTGTCAACCAGACCATGGCACTGAGTGCCACTCCACTCTTTCCTTAAACACCACCACAGATGGTGACTCCACCACCTCCCTGGGCAGGTCATTCCAATATCTAATCACCCATTCTGTGAAGAAATTCTTCCTCATGTCCAACCTGAGCCTCCTGTGGTGCTGCTCCCCTGGTTATGTCCTCTTGTCCTGTCACTTGTTACCTGGGAGAAGAGACTGACTCCCATCTGGCTACAACCTCCTTTCAGGCAGCTGTAGAGAGCAATAAGGTCACTCCTGAAATGGTGCAATGTCTTGTTCTAGTGTTTCAAAGTAATGTAATTTTTTTTCTTTTAAACTCTTAGCCAGTAATAGAAATGTTTGTGTTAATATTTGTCTTCTCTTCATTTCTTTTATTTCATGCTAATTTGTGAAACTCAACATAGTTGCCTTTTTCTGTTGCTATCTATATGCTTTCTTCACTCTGATGATTTGAATCCATGACTTTCATATATAATTTCTTTTGGTACATATTGGACTCTCTTCCATTTTTTTCTCACCATGTTGTGATATAAGGCTGTAAGACTTGTAAAACTTCATGCCTCTGTACTGTAAAAGATAGATAAGTGTGGAAAATTCCTGTATGGTTACTAAAGCTGTTTCATACAGGATAATCTTTCTGGCTGTTTGCACTAAAGCGTTTCTCGAAGATTACATTCACTTAGGAGAAAAATATTCAGTCTGTTAGATTTATTTCGTATGCATATTTATTCCATCACAGGCAATATTAAATAATCTATTCAACCAGACGGCTGTGCCTGAGTGGGGAGGGAGTTGAACAAGATGAGCTCCAGATGTCCCTTCCAGCCTCAACCATTCTATTTTTTCTGTGATAATAGAGTTTCATCAAGTATTATGCAGCACTAGTCATCCTATTATTGGTCTTACCGTTATTGTAACTTCTCCTTTAGGCTGTGGAAATTGCAGCAAGCCACAGTGGAGACAGCAGTGATGAGCTGAAGAAAGGAAAGACGAAGGCTTTCCTCTCCTTGGCTCGTTTCTCTGATAATCAGTACCAGCGAATTGAGAATTACATGAAGTCCTCGGAGTTTGAAAATAAGCAGGCGTTGCTGAAGAAGGCCAAGGAGGAGGTTGGTCTCATCAGGGAGCGGAGAGTTCAGATCAACAGGTGAGCATTCAAGTGGAGACTGGTTACTGTGGAGCTGTCACAGGCTCCAGCTCTACTCTCTGGGCGAGAGGTGCAGCATGGGTCACATCTCTACAGCTGCGTTTTCCCTTCTCAACAAAGCAGGGGCCAAATCCATAGTGCTTGTTGTGAATGGTTTCTCAACTGTGCCTGGACATGGTCTAGGTGTGTGCTGCATAGTGTGGGCTGAAACTAAGCCAAGGACACAGTATGGATGATCATGGCCTGGAATTCATATTTGTTCCCTGGATCTGTTCAGTTTATTTGACAAAACATTACATAGTGAAAATAAATGAGTTGAGATTTTTTTCTATTACACATTTAGTGAGGGAGTAGAACTAAATTGAATACAGAATTCTTAAGGATTTAGTCAGAACAACTGCAAGTGAGCAGAAAAGAATGAACTTCAGCTCCTGGAAACGGAAGTCTTTACACAAATGATCTGTACTGGATATTCACACTTATACCAATATTGAGATTAAATCATTTAAAAGAAGACACTGACTGGAGGTTTACTTAGAACAGTGGGTCTGTGTGCAGCAGAGGAAGTAGCTCCCACAGTTCAGTTTCTTGTTTATTTTACTGTGCTTATACATACAAAATAAGTTTAAAAATGTTAAATTAGTAAGTGAGAGAGCTAGGGACGGCCTTGCTGTAAGTTCATTAAGAAATAATTTGTTGTTTAAAAATAACATCTGTTCATGTAGATACACAGTGAAGGTTCAGCGAGAACTTGAGCTGGATGAAGGTGCAATACAAGCCCTGACTGAGGATCGTAAACGCTTCTTGTGTAAAGCAGTGGAGAACTACATCAGCTGTTTACTAAGTGGAGAAGAACATGATCTGTGGATATTCCGACTCTGTTCCCTATGGCTTGAAAATTCTGGAGTTGATAGAGTCAATGAAATGATGAAGGTATATGTTTGCTCCATTTTTTTTCTAATGCTATGACAAATAAATATCCATCTTTCTTTTCCTTCTCCTGTATTTCTAGAAGATGAATTATGTAGCTCCTTAACTTTTCCCAAAAACTGGCTTTTTTCAGCTGTCACTCCTTATCATGACAACAGTTTTTCATCAGTGAGACCTGTAGTTCTCAATGCATTTTAATTTAACTTAAATTAGCATTTTATTTTGACAAGTCTGTATGATTAACGATATCTCATGATTGTTTACTGTGGTCACTTTTTCTTCCCATACCTTGGAATCTACCCATCTTCAGCATCCTTAGGTACATTATATATAGGTATCCTTAGGTATATTATATATACTTTAAGGTGAAAAGCCATGAAAGGTAGAATAAAAAGAAGTAGTTCTCCTATAAAGGACTTGCAGTATTTGGGAGACATGGGCCAAGATGATGTGATGCTCACCGAACTGCTGTTTGATCTCACAGCTGTGATTTTTCTTCATTTAACAAAAATTTACTTTATGAATTACAATTTTTGTTAGGTGTTTAGAACAGCTCTCTAACTGAATTTTTTCTACTACAGAAAAATGCACAGAAGATCCCTTCATACAAGTTCTTGCCTCTGATGTACCAGCTGGCTGCTCGGATGGGAACTAAGATGATGGGTGGTTTAGGATTTCACAAAGTTCTGAATAATGTAATTTTTGCTTTTTTTTTCCTAAAGATATCTTGATTGGCTTGGTAGTGCCTTCTTCTAAACAATATCCACCTTCCTCTGAGCAACTATAGCTACAAGTTATGTAGGTGATAAGGATGTATTAAAAATGAGTGATGCCAAATCAGTATGGTGGGGGAAGAGGATTGGGGACTTTTTTCATTTCTAATAATTTATTTATTTGTAGTATAAGAGAAGTCTTACGCAGCTATAGAAATATACTTTGAATGTTTTTTCAGTTGTGGAAATACTGTCTAAGTATTACCTTTTATTTCATGTTAGGAACCATAGAAGTTCAAAAGCATTAATAATGTTAATTAAGTATTATTTTTCTTCTTTTGTACTGTTTTCAATAATGGGATCTTTTTCTTTTGTTTGCAGCTAATGGCTCGAATTTCACTGGATCATCCACATCATACTTTGTTTATAATATTAGCTTTGGCAAATGCTAACAAAGATGAACTCCTCACAAAACCAGATGCAATAAGAAGAAACAAGTTAATTAAAAATGCACCGAAAGAGATCTCCCAGCTTGATGTGGTGACTACAAAAACTTCTATTAATCACATTCAATCCTTTAATTTTGTTAAAAAAATGAAAAATAAAAAACATATAAAGGGGTATTTTAATATAGAGCTCATCAGCAGACTTTTGTTACGAAACAGTAGGAGGGAAACAGTACTTTTAATAATTGAAAACCCCTTTGTGCATACGTAGGTAATTATTATTGAAATAAATAATTACAGGGTTGAACAAAATACAGTTAACATTTTGTGCCACAAATAGCCCTGATTATTGCAGACTTTTGTGATAAAAGTCCTTGATGTGTCATTCTGTAAAAGGCACTTTAGATGCAAGAAAGACTTGAGTAGCTTTATTGTTGAAAGTACATATTGAATTGAGTATTTTTTCTGCTTTGAGTGGGAACATGTGTTCCATCTAAGCATTTAGCCTTGTATCTTTTGGTCCTTGGTATGTTAAAAGCCCTGCTTTTAGGCTTATACTGTACTGTGTTTTAGGCAATACTGTACTGTGGTTTCATGTTAATGTTGTTATTGCTTAATTTTTGTTTAACCTGTCTTGGAATCATCCTGCATCTAAATTACTACCCCTCCTTTCCCCCATCACTGTAGGCCTGACATGGTTGGTTGTCATTGCCCTCTTACCCCCCACACTGATAAATTTTTTTACCACATCTTTATGTGCCTTTTTTTTTTACCTTTCTCTCACATTTGTAGTTGTTTTGTGATCCCACCCTTAGGAGTGGGTTATGCTGAACTCAACTAAGTCTCTCAGAGCCAGGCACAGAAGGAATGCATGGACAGCTTTCTGTCTTATGCATAAAAGATTTTTTCCTTCAGCTGGGAGGAAATAACAGAAGCAGGCAGATGGTGGCAGAACTTCTAAAAACCTGCCTGTCCTTTTCTCTGAAGAATTTTTGCTTGTTTTTTGCATTTTGCCCAGACAGGTTTGCTCCCTCTCCATCCCAAGGAATATTTTACATTTTTCATTATCTCAGATTAGACAGCACAGAATTTTTCTTCTAATTATTTCGGGTCATGTCACAAATGGCTGTCCATTATTGCAGTTTGCTTTGTTTTCATAGGACATATCTCAATTATGCTTAATTGACTGCATGTTATGAAGCACCTTTAATATTAAAAAAGTGTCGTTTACAAGATCTGATGTTTGTATTCCATTGGGTTTTTTTAGGACAGAATGGAAGCTGCTAGCACTATAATGAATATCGTAAGGAAAAGAAGAGCTCATATGGTTAGAGACATCGAAGCGCTTTGTGATGCTTACATCACATTAGCAAATTTAGATCCTAGTCCATGGAAATCTCAAAGAAGTAAGTCTTGGGAAAACTATTTTTGTTTTAATAGTGAAGATAGGTTTTATTTTCTCAGATTAAAAAGTGTATTTCTAAATAATGATATTTAGTTGAAACAGGAACCGCATTAGCATCGTGTCGTATTTTTGGTAGATACAGAATGCAGTCTGGATTAAAAGTCTTAGTAATTACTTGAACTGTAGGGTTCAGACTCTTAGTATTAAACTCCAGAAATCACCAGTTGTCCTGTGGTCATCTTCATCAGCTCAATAAAAGTATGCAGTGAGGTTTTGGGTCCCAAAAGCAATGTAAGCTGGGCTTTGTCAATTTAGGTGTATTTTTATAGCTCTGAATTTAAAAGTATTAATTCCTTTTATTTGCAGAAGGAATAAGTATTCCAGCTGACCAGCCAATTATTAAACTGAAGAACTTGGAGGATGTTGCTGTTCCTACCATGGAAATTAAGGTGACTGAGTTGAAAAAATACACACTATAGCACCACATCATAGAATCATCTTCAAGCTTTTGTAATGGCAGTGAGGGCATGTGTGTCTTCGTCCAGTTCCCATGGTTTTTAAAGGTCAACTTATGGGGATACTCTCTTTTCAGGTGGGAGGTGAAGGGTGGGATGGTTTCCTTAGAAGACCTTGATCCCAAGCCTTATGTGTGCTGGATAGTGGTTTATTGTACAAAGACAGCTTTGCCACTGTTACTTCTTCATTACCAAAAGGAGTGGTGAACTACCTAACTCACTCAGGGGATTTGGGAGTCTGAATGTCCTGTGTTGTAGGTGCTAGCTCAGAGTTTCAGGGAGGCACTGAATGTCAAAAAAGGTGTGAGAATTAATAGACTTGCCTCTTCTGCTGTTCCTATGCTTTTACCGCTCAGTAATGGGGAATGATCCTTTCTCATTTGCATAAATAATTGACTGGATGGGTGCATAGGCACTCACCTTTTGATGCCACACACTCTACCTGGGAAACATAGCAGTTTCAAGAACGTAAAGTTGCCTTTTGGGCCAGCATCTAAATTTAAATGTTGCAAAGCCAGAACTCCTCGTGTTGAAATCCCTCTGGCTATGTCTGTAAAGCTGAGTAAGTCAAGGGAGTGCTTTAAGCTGTTTGATTTCAGAGGCCAGAAGTTGCCACCCGTGCTAAATAACGTCTGTTTGTAGGGCTCTGCTTGGCCCCAGGTGTTGCTCCTTTGTACAACTGGATTGTTCTTTTCTTTGCCTTTCTTCTCCTCCAGTACAGACTGACTGAAATGGCTGCAGGTCTGTGCTGTATCCTGCTGGGGCAGTATTTCCCTACAGCTGACTGAGTGGGGTTGCTCTGGGGCATGAGGATACAGGGGGTGGCTGAGGTACAGATCCTGTACAGTCTCAAACCTGCAGCAGGTTTAGGATTGTAGATTGGGTCCATTTGCAGCCTAGTCTAAGCCTAATGCTCCCCAGCTGTATGTGAACATTTTCCTGGGACAGTGCTAGCTGGGACAGGCTAACATTATGTCACAGCTTGTTTAGTGGAAGTCTGCAGCACCACATCCCCTCTACCAGTGAGGTGAACAAGGACGAATCGAAAAAAATCCTTTGCTCAGCATATTTTCATAGCCTTTTTGGTATTATCCTTGTAGATGATGGAGTGCTCATATTAATACTTAGCATATAGTGTGCTAATGAGCTTTACAAACAACTTATTACCACTTTGTCTGAGTAAAATTGAAGTAATATTTATACTAATTTTAACCTTAATTTTAATTTCAGGTGGATCCCACAGGACAATATGAAAATTTGGTCACAATAAGTTCCTTCAAGCAAGAATTTCGTTTAGCAGGAGGCATGAATCTGCCTAAAATAATAGATTGTGTAGGATCAGATGGTAAAGAAAGGAGGCAGCTGGTTAAGGTGGGTTCTGTCAGTTGAAATGACATCTCAGAGACTTGGCATGCTGGAATTTTTTTTAAGTTCTCCTGTCAGTTTTCTCATGTATCATTTCTGTACCATTGTAGCGGGTTCAGTTCGAAACCGGGCAGAAACACCAATTTAGTGTAGTGGGTTGGTTCGCACCTTTATCTTTTACTTTTTGTGAGATAAAAATTAGGAGGAATGCAAAGCAGGCTCTAAACTTAAAGAACATGAAGAAGTTTATTACTAGAACTAAAAGAAAAACAAAGAATTAGTAAGAGTCAAAATACACCTTCAGAACACTTTAAGAACACTTCTCTTCCCCCCATTCTCCCCCCTCTTTCCAGTTACAACATAAAGGCACAAACTTGAGATTATTTCAGTTAGTTTACCACCTATATAAGTTTTTCATCAGTTCACTTAGGGAGAGGAGTCTCTTTTGCCCATGCTATGGGGCTTCCCCACAAGAAGGAGTCTTCTCGTGGCTTCCATGTCACAGCACAACAGCCGCCCAGGGTGGTTTTCTGCTGGCATGTGAAAGTCCCTTCCCTCGACTTACAGCTTTCCCCACAGCCGTTTTCAAGGGTTCAGTCTTAGCTAATGGGGTACTATTTTAAGG
>VZRQ01005702.1:126435-189291 GCA_013397975.1 Machaerirhynchus nigripectus
ACGTGCCTTTGCCTTTTCCTTTCCTCTAACCTGGGAGAGGATGATGTTTGCAGGTGTCATTTCTTCTGGGGAATTTACAGTTCAGAAGGAGTTAATCTTACCCGGAGCCTTGGCTTGCAGCTAGAACTTATCTCTCTGGTGGTCACATGCTCTCTGCTGGGCAGCAGCCAGGAGCTTCTCTCGGCTGTAGCTGTAAAAAGTCCATCTCTGGCTGCCCTGGAGAAGGCAGGGGGGGCATCCCAGCCCTCACGGAGCCGTGGGTCTGGCCCCAGCCCCTGCCGGGGCTGAGTGGTCAGGCCCAGCCAGGCCCAGCCTGGCCTAACCAGGCCCAGCCTGGCCTAACCAGGTCCAGCCTGGCCTGCCGGCCAGAGCCCTGTTTCCAGCTCGAAAGCCGGAAGGAAGAGAGAATTTCCCAGGGCTTCCACCTGGTTTAAATATGTGAATTTCGAGAAGCGCTATTGGTCTAAACAACTGTCCATCAACCCAGGGTCAAACCATGACAACCATGAGCAGACTTTTCACACTTCACTGTTAGTTTTCTCAGTTGAGGAATGCTTTAATAAATGAAATTGCAAAGTATTAATAAGTAATATAATATAAATAATAAGTAATGATGTTAAATATGTTTGTAATTATTTTTCAGCAGTGCCTGTAATTAATATCCAGTAGCTTACCTGACAACTACCAGACTTGCTTGGTCATGTCTCAGCTGGTGACCTGAAGTGTACTGTAAATAAAAACCATCAACATATTGTGTTAAATACCTCCTTTCTTCTTCCCCATATTAAAAAATATTTGCAATTCAGAGACAATCAAAAGCATGCACACAGAAGTAAAAATCTCTAAAAAAATTTATTTCTCCTTAGACTCAGCTGATTTCATTCTCTCTTTGAATGTAAACATTGAGCAGTTGCTGGGAGAATTCTGTTTTGCTGCTAAGTGTGGGTTAGTTTTGAAAGCTTTAAAGAGAAGCATGAATCACTAGATCTGCATCCAGCAATCGGAACTGCAGTGCCAACTGATGCTGCTTCACCTGTGTGCTGGCCTGCTAAATAAAGGTGAATGAAACACCTGTTTTTAAAAAGAGAACCATAAAACACGTAGGTTGATTGAAACCTGAATCAAATAACATCTGTCAAAAAAGAAGAGTGGTGATGATTTAAGTTAATGATGGTTCTGTTTAAGCAGCTGAGCACTAACAGAAAACAGAGGAAATACAGAGGAAAACAACTAACTATTAATTACATTTTATTGCAAGTGATTGTTGTGGAAAAGTAACATGTGTTTTGTGCATTTTTTTATAATTATTTTTTTACTTGCTGAGCAAGAAATTGGATGCTGAGAAGTGTTTTTTAACTGCTTTTTGTGTTTATGGTGAAGGGGCGTGATGACCTGAGACAAGATGCTGTCATGCAACAAGTTTTCCAAATGTGCAATACATTGCTCCAGCAAAACACTGAAACACGAAAGAGGAAATTAAATATCCGAAGATACAAGGTAACACTGAACAGCTGCGGCAGCAGAGAAATAAAGCAAATTTCCCCATTCTCCTCTTTTTTAACCCAAAAGCAATATAAAAGGATTTTTATTTATGTGTTATTAAAATAGTTACTGCTCCTTAAGGTATGGAATAAACAATATATTTCTTTCAATTTAATGCTTTTCAAATCAATAAAATAAATTTCTTTGTGCCCAATATATATTCAAATACTCTTCAAAGCTTTATATGCTCTTCAAAGCTTCATATATATAGCTTTATAAAGCTATATATATGAACTTATAATTGAAAAGAAATTAGGTAATGCACTGTCATTAAATTATAAATTGCTAGTCATTAAACTTGAGCATACATTTATGAATTCTCATTAATTTGCCTTGTGATATTCCTTAATTAATAATTAATTTTAGTCTTGCAATATTCCTTACAGTTGAATTCAGAAGTCCCATGTAGGGTCTTTCATGCAGAATTTGAACTGATTTTTTTGGAATTGGGAATACAGCAATAAATTCATACTGTGAATGCAGAAAATGTATTTGAACAGGAACTTTCCCTTCCTCCTTCCTGAGAATTCTCAGATAGAGTTAGAGTCAGGTTTTTTGAATAATTTTCATCTAATACTCAGCTTTTTATATGTGTAAAAATGAATGACAGCAGGGAAAAATAGAATGGGTGTTGCATTATGAGATAAGGAGACTTTCATAAGAAAAGAAAATTGAAGGAAACAGGCAGTAGCTAATCATTAAGTTGCGCTGACATGTCCAGTGGAGGGTTCTCTGGGCTAGGAAAAAATTGCAATTATTTGGTAGAAAAAATTTGAGTGGATTTTTATTTATGTATACATGTGTATATAGAAGATATATTGTGGTCAGCTGCATGGTTTGGCCTTCTTTGTATTTTTAAACAAACAGAAATGTGCACCCATGCTCTGCAGGGTGAGTGTTCATAGTTAAGTGTTTATAACCCTCCCCCATGTCTAACCTCCCCTCCGTGGTTTTGCTTTTCCAGGTGGTTCCCCTTTCCCAGAGAAGTGGAGTTCTGGAGTGGTGCTCAGGAACAATTCCCATTGGGGAGTTCCTTGTGAATGCCGAAGAAGGAGCTCACAAGAGGTACAGGCCAAAGGATTACTCCAGTTATCAGTGTCATAAAATAATGCTGGTGAGTCCAAATAACGTGCAAAAATACCAAAAAAATAGCTGGTTCATAATACATGCTGGGGGGGAGTGGAATTTACAGAGAACTATGTACTATTCTTTTAGTATCTCTAATAATGAATATGACCAGTGGCATGGAATAAATAGATTCAGACCACAGACTTTCAGTTCAGTTCCCCAGATCACCTCACCATAAGCTTACAAAATTGCAGACAAGTTTACCTCTTACTTTATATACCCATGATTGTGCAAGAAACTGTTTCCTTTCAAATCGCTATAGTAGTAACAGGATCAAAGTATATTTAGTTTTGGCTTTGTGGAGCCTTTTCATGGGAATGAGTGAGAATGACTTTCTCACACTGACATGAGGCCATTAGATATGCAGAGGTACCAGAACAGAGTGCAAAGAAAGGAAGTGTCTCCTACATGATCCATTTACCTGTATATGCCTATAAAATACATGCACCTGCTGCATCAAGGAAATAGGAGTGTGGTTTTTCCCATGTTTTTTAGCCTATGAGTTGTGTATGAAAATAGAACTGTGTAGTAAAACAGATAGATAGGTGCATTAATAATTGCTGCAAAAAAAGACAATAATTCTTAGCTCAGAAAGAGAAAGAAGTGAGAGAGCAGCATTTGATGGAGGGGAGGTGGGTAGAAAGTCAGGAAGAGGTAATTTCCTTCTGAAGCAGTTAGCCATGGATAAAACATTTCTTATGTGTTTAAAGGATACCCAAAAGAAACATTCAGAAGAGAAATACAGAATCTTCATGGAAGTCTGTGAGAATTTTCAACCTGTGTTCCGGTATTTCTGCATGGAGAAATTCCTGGATCCAGCTGTGTGGTTTGAAAAACGATTGGCATACACACGCAGCGTGGCTACATCTTCTATAGGTATTGTACTGGATTCTTTACAGTGCCTTTTAGGTTGCACAGCCAAAGAGTTTATACTGTTTCAGACATAGTGGCTGTCCTGCTTTTGTCACGTGTCAGAAAAGACATAGTAGAGGGCAAAAAAGGCCAGCAAGAACATCAGCATTATTTTTGTAATTAAGATTTTTGATTTGTTCCTCCCCACCCATTTTTGCTGCAGAAGGAAGAATGAAATTCTGTGTTTCTTTGTTTATACAGTGGTTTGTTTTTGTAGATTCTGGTAGTTTGGTCTTTTTTACCTGACTTTATTTCTGTTGTTCTGGTTTAACATTTATTCATTTCATGTGTAGCCTCTGATGCTTCAGCTGAACTGAAAAGCTCAGTCTTTTACTGTCTTTGTACTGTCATTAGAATCCATGGCTGAAATGGTTATTTAGGCTCTGGGATTTTTGCTTTGATTTTCCTGTCATAATAAAGAAAAAGAAGTACTTAAATGTAAGTACAGTGGGGTTTTTTTGGATGACTCAGTTCCGTACTGAGTCTCTGGAAGACATTTGTTAGTAGATTGTATACATTGCAGTAGATCCCAGTTTAGAAGCTAACAGGTCTGTGCACTCGCTTTTTACTGAAAAAAGAATGAAGTAAATCTGCAGTTTAGTAGAATTCACATGAAAGATTTTTGTAGGAAATACTACTGCTGTCCGTGTCTGTCAGCTAATGAAAACAGTAACAGGTGTAAATTGCAGCAATGGAAATGTAGTTTGGAGTTTTTCTGCCTTTAAGGACAATAAAGCACTGAAATAGGCTTACATGAAAGATCTTACAATTTGGATCACTGGAGATTTTTAAAACTGATTTAGACAAAAGTTGTTTGGTTTGTTGGGGGGTTTTGCTAATGATAGTAATAATAAAACCTGATTTTATTATGCACTTGTTTTTAATTTTTTTGAAAGCTGCGATATTATTTGATAAACTTTAATCTACAAATAGAAATGGGTAAGAAACCTGTGGAGCAGATAAAACAATGCACATCTGTATGAGAATAACATTTTTGCAATTTCATTCAGTCAACCTTTTCTTTTTGGATTTGTGGAATGGCATTTGCTCTTTCCTTGGGTAATATCTATATATGGGAAAGGGATATTCTCACTTTAAATTTGTTTTCACCTGTTATAATTACACCAATAATCTTTCTTAAGCTTTCTATGGTTTTTATGACATGGTTTCAGCACTTACATTTCTGTTTCAGTTGGCTACATTCTTGGACTTGGAGACAGACATGTTCAGAATATCTTGATAGATGAGCAAACAGCAGAACTAGTGCATATAGATCTGGGTAAGTGGGATAGCAAGAGAACCTTAATTTTTCTTTACTTTAACTTTTTTTTTAAAACTTTTATTATCCTTTCATTTAGGGGTTGCTTTTGAGCAAGGCAAAATCCTTCCCACACCAGAGACGGTTCCATTTAGATTAACCAGGGACATTGTGGACGGAATGGGTATCACCGGTGTGGAGGGAGTCTTCAGAAGGTGCGTGCTCCTCTATTGCACAGGGATAAATAAGGAGGCAGCAGAGTTCTTCCAGCATTGTGATTGTTACACGTTAAGTAGTTCTGATGCTTGAGAGGAGACTCAGATTTCTGCTGGTAACACCCAAACCTAAATGCTGACCTTTAACTCCTATGCTCGTATTTATATAACCAGCTGCAAGTTCATTATTGTGGCTCAGTGTTGCATACTTTTCACTAGCTTAATGGGTTATTGTCACCTTTGTGTGGAATTCAGGGAGGCCTCAGTGTTTCCAAAGGCTCTACAGCTAACTGATGATTCAGAATGGGTTTTTTTTTCCTTCAAAACTATGTATTTCTTTCAGAGCTATATTATATATTTGGAGCTGTTAAATTTCTTTGAACCAATTTGTTTTGACTGTAATTTCTGTTTAGTTTTATGTATGTAATTTGGAATCTTTTTCCCCTTTTGGAAGGGGAATATTTTATATTACTTTGCAAGTGGAAAATATAAATCCCATAATAGATCTACACTGCAAAACAGCAGAATCCCAAAGGAGTTGAGTTTCTGTCAACCTCCATCCTACCTTCTGTGAATGACCTCAGGGATTCCTAAAAAGCAGGACATTTCTCTGATTCCAGACTTTGATGATATTCATGAACATAATACTTGCAACCCCCAAATTTCATGTCTTTAAAATAGTACACAGTGTAGGTGTTGTCTTTCTAAGGCAGCAATTAAGTTTAATAAGTAGTTCCTAGTACACCTTTGTCCTGTGAAGGAGCAGCCACTGCCACTTCCAGTAAAGATGATGCTGTTAAATTCACAGTTTTGTATTACTTCTGAAACCATGATACAGAAAAACATGAATTGTTTGGCTCCAGCAGAAGTAAATAAGAATATAAAAGGCACTGGTGCAGGTGCTGTTTCTGCCTCAGCCAGCCTGACTTGCACTTAACAGCACAGGTGTAAGTGGTAAACAAGTCATTGGCTGTGAACCTCTTCAGTTAACTTCGGTGTGTGTTTTCGCAGCCTGAGGTAGACAGGAGGCCTTATCCCTCTTTCACAGGGGTACCTGTCCTGTGGGACAGTTTGGCATTCCTTCCAGGAGCTTAGTTTGCTTGAGAGTGCAGGTAGGTTACCACTTCTGTATCAAAACTCATTGGAGAGATTTCACAAATTGCTTGTGGTCTGGCTATTGGCTCTGCTTATTTAATAGAAAACAACCCTACCAAACTTCTCCAGTGTTCCAGAGCACCCCTGGCACGTGTTTTCATCCAGCCAAGCAGTTCTGCCATCGTGGCACACCCCAACAGGCAGTGTTAACTTAGTGGTTAATTCCACATACAGAAACATTTCAGACAGTGAGACAGGTCATCCCTTTCCACAGAGAAATAATAATCAGTGAGCTGCACAGTCTCCCCTTGGTCTTACGTGTCTAAATTTCTCACTTTTTTCCCCCAAGTGGACATACCAGAGAAGTTACTCCTATGTTAGAAATTAAACTTTAAGTGGAGTACGAATATCCATTATTTAAATTACAAAAAATACGATTTCATTTTACCACAAAGAACCTAAAATACTGTAAAATATTTTCTAGATGCTGTGAGAAAACAATGGCTGTTATGAGAAATTCTCAAGAAGCTTTGTTGACTATTGTAGAGGTGAGCATTTTTTCATTCTTTTTGATAGTAACCTGCCAGAATGTCTTCAGTTTCTTGCTTTGTCTTCATATGCATCAGTGCACCAAATACTCATATAGGGTGTTTTGTGCTGAATTAGAACATAGTGGTGTTGGTCAGATTTGTTAATTCATGTAATCTTTGATAAAGTTATAACCAGTTTGCATTTTCAATGGAAACTGTTCCCTTCAGGCAGTTTTCCCTCTTCAATACCTACATGCTTCTAGCCATAGTGCACCATTCCCAGCAGGAGTAATACTGATTGAATTAAATCCTCTTTTCAGAAATCAGAAAGAAGAGAGTGAAACTGATTTTTGAAAGCAGGTTATACTGTGCATTAAAAGCTAATGATTCCGTTTAGTGCCTAGCAGTGTATTTTTGAAAATGACCTATTCACTGCTGAGGTGGGACTGATGGCAAAACTTTGTGAAGTATGAACACAAATACCTGCAAGTGATCAGAGGCAGTTTTGTTGTTGGATCATTTACTAAGCAATTGAACCCAATTCTATTGGTTAAAAAAAAACCACCAAAAAAAAAAAAAAACCCACTCAATCTTCTAATATTGTGGTTAGTGTGAGCATTTCCAGCAGTGCTAGGGTACTGAACTAGCTGTAATTAACAGTTTAAATTAAAAAGAGGTTTATTTACTGTGTAGGTGCTGCTCTATGATCCACTTTTCGACTGGACCATGAACCCTTTGAAAGCTTTGTATTTGCAGCAGAGGCCAGAGGATGAGGCTGACATGAGCTCTACACTCAGTACTGATCCACAAGAACCTAAAAGAAAAGCCAGGTGCAAGATTTTTTTCTTACCCTCCTCTTGCTGCACTGTTGCCTTGCTTTATGGTTTTCTCACTGGATGTTGTTCAGGATCCATACCTAGAGCACTTGTTTTTCTTTTTTATTCTGCCAGCAGTGACGACCAGAGTTTTAACAAGGTGGCTGAGCGTGTTCTGATGAGACTTCAGGAGAAGCTGAAAGGTGTTGAGGAGGGAACAGTGCTCAGCGTGGGAGGGCAGGTGAACCTCCTCATACAACAGGCCATGGACCCTAAAAATCTGAGCCAGCTCTTTCCTGGATGGAAACCCTGGGTGTGACTGGGAAGGATCCAGCATGCTTTTAGAAGAAACTTATTTTTTTGCAGCAAGTGTCTTAACATTTCAAATTGGTATTTCACAATTAAAATTTATATCAGGAGCAACCATGAAGCCTTATACATATTAGCATTTGGCGGATGGTTTGGGGTTTTTTTCAATAACCTATTACTGAGAAACATTTTTTGTTCTGCTTAGATTCATCATACAGTCTAAACCACCAAGCATTGCTTTGATGTTCCTTGTGACCCACAAGGCCTTTGCCTGGGCAGAGTGGATGTGTTGTATTCTTAAAACATGAGATTCATCACTGTTGGGTATCTGCTAAAATGCTGGACTCTTGTGTCTGGTAATTCTGTGTGGTAATATGACCATGTAGAATGGATGATCCAAAAACCAGGACTCCTGATATAACCACCTAAAGTACATTTCCAAAAGGGGGTTATACTTTCATTACGTGTGAGGTTCTCTGGTTTTCTTTTCTTTCACTGTGGAATTAATCAAAGGTTCTTGGGGTTGGGGTTTTTTAAGCTTAGTTAAATGGACACTTCTGTATATAGGTGTAGACTTCAGGTCAAGTATAATATGGCTGCTTTTTTTTCTGTTGTAAATTAAATTATGCTGGTATTTTATTTTTATATTACTCTAATAGTATAAAACAATAAAAAAATATTTAGCTTTTGTTACTCAGACTTCCTTGACAAAACATATTGAATATACAGTGTAATTTAGTGTATCAGAAATGCTTCTAAAGCAAACAGTCACTGTATCTGCTATAAACACCTCTCAGGAGCATTGAAGTTGTATTCTGAGCACAGAAATCTCCTTCTGAGTGCATGTGGTTTTACAGAAGACTTTGTTCCTTCTCAAAAACAAGAGATTGGATAGTCAGTGAATATGGATAATCAGAGAATCCATTCAAATAGTGGTCTAACTGGCATAGTTAATAAAACTTCCCAAATCATCTTTATAGTTAAAAATATGAATAAAGGGTTGTGTACCCTTGCATTATCTTAGTTTTCATTTCATGCATTTTTTACAGCAGCATAAATGAAGAACTCCTGTTCTAATCAGCATTTCATGGATTTTTATTTGTATGGTGTACCCACGGATTTTGTGCTGGATCTTTATTTTATAAGATACTGTCTACATGGCAAAATGAGTCTTTTGTACTATGTTTTCATGAAGCTGACATAAATTTCTGTTAGTCCTTGCAACCAAAAGCGCATCCTGGCTTTTTTTGTGGGAAGGAGCTATCATCCAGGGGCAGAGTGATCTGTTTGTTCTATTAAAATGAAACTTAACTGGCAGAGCACACACTCCTTATGTGAAATTTAAAGGATGCTTAAGAAAGGGAGAAAAGTCCTACCAAGCAATGGCAAGTAGGAAAGGACTAAACAAAAAGTCCTTGTAGTATTTTTCTTCACCACAGACTGTCCTGGCGTGATCTATAATATTACTGTATTCTGTATCCATCTGCGCCCAAAAATTGTTTCTGTCTCTTATTAATCACTGTAGTATTTTTGTACAGTATATCCTCAGTAAAGGGAGAGCAGATCCTGCTTATATGTGATTTATTTTTTCCATCTAGATACAGATCTTTTAGATTCTCATTGAAGTTGTCAACGCTTCCATACAAAACCCAGCTGTGCTTCCACATACAGTTTCCCCAAACTACCTGCATCTGTGGTGGAGAGTTCTTGAGATTTCCCAGAGAGACAGATTCTGATTTCTAGATCACACATTTACTTGTAGGTGTGCACATTCCTCAGTATGCCTTCCCAACCCCCTGTCCTGTTCTTTAAGTGAATTTAACTTCTTACCAGCAACCTCACACATCATAAATTTTATCAACACAGTCATTGTTAGAGTTACATTTTGTCCTCAAGTCTCCAGCCCTGCTTCCAGGCCCTTAAACATGCCATGGAAGTTCTGGATAATATCAACAGGAGATGTCTTGCTCAAATGAGCATGGGCATCTCCCGAAACAAATACTTTTATGGAGGAGAGACTCTTGGAGTGTCCTGACGTGTGTTCAGGCAGCTGGCACGTCAGGACTAGACCAGTGCTCCTTGGTTAAAATTTTCATTCCACGAAGTTTGCCAAGATACCTGAAATAGCTCACACATTATGTAAGTCTTTAATTTGAAAGTAACATCACCTTACTGAAAAATTAAAAGTCAGGTACTCTAATCAGACATAAAAAAAGGAAGGAATGTCTAGCCAACCTCGCTTAGCATCGCTCACTCTGCTTGTCTTCACATTGGTTTGCATTTCCTTTTTCTGCCAGACTCTCAGACTGCACCCACAGACCTATAGGTGTGTGTATGTATGTACAGATGTATATAAACCCTGTTGAGCCAAACCCCATGCAGTGCTATCCACTGTCCCTTTTGCACACTGTTTCTGAAACGAGCTCTCTGACAAACTAAAGCTGAGAAAAAGCCGAGTGGTGCTGCCCAAAGCAGAGCCCATAAAGTCGGTGATTACTGAGCAGTGTGGAGAATTGGCAATCCTGCTTGCTTGACCCATGGCCCTTGGGCTCCCCAACCCCCTTCTTATTTAGCAGTGAAGGCAAAGACTTTAGTTAAGCTAAATCCAAGGGGAATTACATCATTCCTTAGGGCTGAGGCTTCAGACAGGCCCTGTGGTTAGGCTGCATCTTCCCTAAAAGCAATACTGACTGCGACAAAACATCACCTCACAACATCCTCTCCAGAGGAACTTGCGTGTCATCAACTGCCACAAGTAAAGCAAACAGCCTTGGACAGAGAGAGAGAATAATCACAGTTCAGAAGGGATGACTTTACAGGCAAAAGGTATTTAAATTTTACTGAAACGGGTTAAAGATTAAAAATCCTGGTGTTAAGAGCTAAAAATATGGGATCACTTTGTAACAACTTTTTCAGCTTTCAGTATAAACTTTGAGCATTAATTCAGCAATGTACTGTGTAGAAGCCTTGCACTGTGCTCTGAAGAAATGCATTCTGAAAAACTAAATTATTCCAGATGCATTTTGAGCAGAACATTGACATTGGTGTTTATAAACAGCAGTCCACTATAAAGCAGCTGACATTTGCTTTTTCAGTCCGGCAGTGCTTGTTTAGTCAGCTTCTACTGCTGAAATTACAACTGCACATCACAGTGGAGGAGAGAAAATATAAACAAATACTAGCAAAATGACCACTTAGGATTTGTGTCCATTGGAAAAAGGTCTTTCTCAGAGGAAAAGTGACCTCACTGGTGTTGCATCTGGTCCTGATATGAAATCTGTTTCTTTCGTGAAAGGCAGTAAAGGCCTCTATTCCACTGAAGTTACAGTGTGGATATGGAACATGCTGTGACTTAATAAGCTGGAAGTCCAAACAAGAGTCAAAACACAAGTGAAGATATAATTTACATCTTTAAAATTACACTATACATATACCTGCTACAAATCCTTGTAACATTAACTTAAAACCACCAAAAAAAACTTAAAACAAAATCAAAGCTAGAGACAGGTCTGTTTGTGCTACAGAAATGAAGATAGAAGCAAATTAACTTGCCCTAAGATGGCACATCTAACTAAGTAGTTTCTGTAATTATGAGACATATCTGATATCAGTGCTCTGGGGTTTGGGTCTTCTTTTTTATTTAATCGTTTCTACTTCATATTGTTCCACTGTTCAAAATACAAAATTATTTCTCACAAAATAAGTTTATTGGCCAATTTTTTTCCAGACAGCAGTGTGAGTCCTAAATTACATCAAAACATTTCAACCATCTCAGTGTAAAGGAGAGGAGAATTTGGTTCTTTATGTGATTTTGTTTTGGTTTTTAGACTTGCCTCACTACCTCAATCAGTTGATTACATTAACACACCTATGCATTGCATAACATGCAAGTAGATCATACACACTAAAAGCCCCTTGGCTATGTCAAAACACAGAAACTGATGCCCTATCAGCACACAGCTGTCCTACCAGTGTAATTAAAACCAGTTTTAAATCAATTTATTTAGGTCTGTGAAAACCACTCTGGGTACACATCTCCGTGTGACACACATCTCATTATAATTATCTCTTATCTGTTCACCGTAATTCTGTCATTTACACACAAGGTCTCGTGAAGCACTGACAATACATGAGGTGTTGTGTTAAGGCAGACATTATGTACAGAAAGATAAACAGAGACCTTTGAGCCTCTGCTTCTCCTCAGGATTACAACAATTACTTAAAGCAAAACTGTCCTGTCATCATTCAGTTCCGAATTACCAGTTTTACTTAATGTAAAACATGGAAGTCAGCCTGTGGGCTCCCTCCTTCTCCCTGTCCTTCTCAACCACTTTCCTTCTCACTCCTACACTATTTTTCAAGTCTTTGTTCTAATGGTTATAAAGTACACTTTTTTTTTTTTTAATTTCAAAGGCCTTACTGAATGTGGCTCTCAGCCTGTCCCTCCCCTACTTCACTCATTGTTCTCTAGTTTCATTACAGCATCTGCATTACGGTTGTAGCTGAGGGGTCCTTTTTATAGCTTGTTGCTGTGAAAGAACTACTCATCACTTAATTACAGGCATGCTTGAAGCTTTTAAAGTTAAATAATGCTTTAAGAAATTGCATGTCCATAAAACCATTTTAAGAAACTAGTATGATAGTATTAAAAGGATTTTTACATTTCTATCCTATTGCATTTTCCAGTTACTCTTTATTTAAAATATGAATATCTCAGTAGGGAAGTGATCCAATTGACTATACACCAAGGAGTTTAATGGATTTCTTAACTGGAGGAGGAGGCTGTTACAACATGTTCTCTATATAAAATAAGTAATTTACTTTTATTGCTGGCTGTCACAATGCATTTAACATATCCAATTTATGAATAACTCATTATCTTGATATTGGTTTTCCAAGTCTCTCTATGAGCTAACTAGAATTTACTGAAAATGCTTTATCATCCACTAAGAAGAAAATTAGGGCTTCCTTGTTGTACAGTTGCTCAATTTTTTATGATTTGAAAGTGATTTATCCTGGTGGATTAATACAAACCAGCTGTTTTCCTTGAAAAATTCATGATACCACTCCCATGTATTGACGTGTGGCCTTTGTCAGTTTTGTTTTGTACAAGAAGACACTATTTCCTAATATTGGAAGCGTTAGACAGAAAGAAAGAGCTTCAGAGGACTGCATTTGCAGCCATTTATGAGATCGTTGCTCTTCAAAAAGTACAGTCAGAACCAAAATAAACTGAATTCTAAAACAATTAGGTGCACATGCAGTAGTGTTACATTCTTGCTTAACAAAACCCTATGCCAACAATAAAACACAACAAAACCAGTTAAATCCATAAAGTAATTCAAAAGTATAGAAGAAATATACAGAAATCTTGACTGCAACAGCTGCACATTTCAAACCAGGCTTTAATGGACTGTTAAAGCTTTGGGATTGAGCTGACTGACTGCCCTGCTGCTACTGCTGCGGAGAAGGGTTCATGGCAGTAATTGCAAATGGCACTTCACTGTGGACAGATGGTGAGGTTTTCTTCCACAGTGTCAGCCTACATGACAAGAGTGACAAGTATTTGCTCAGTTTCTCAGAGATGAGCCACCCCTGAGTCTGGAGCAACAACCACCAAGCTTTAGAAATAAGCACTGAATCCTGATTGGCAGTGATGGGTCTGGCACAAAACATGTGCCTTCCATAGGACTGCCATCTGGAGCTCTAACTCACTGCACGGAGTGCCTGTGTGTTTTTCTCTAGAAAGTTATGAAAGGGCTCTGTAATTCCTACTGACACAGCCTTTCCTTATTTGGTGTTAACACTTACTGAAAGGGAGCATCTTGTGAAAAATAAGTAACTTTTTTTCAGCCTGGCCTTTACACTACAACTTGAACAGAAGTCTAAGCAGTGCCTAATGCTTCGTTATCCTCCTGTGTAATTTAATTGAGGTATACTAATGACATTTTGTGCACAAGGATGAGGAGGAGAAGGTTTGAGACAGAAACCAAGTGATTCTAGACAAAAAGCAGAAATTTAGTAAAAATGCCAGGCAGCTGGTCAATAAACTAGCTTCCTTAGAGCAATTTCAGGTTCGGTAACCATAATACTTAGTTAAATACCTCAAAAGCATTCAATATTTGCATAGGACTATGATTTTTCAAGTTACTTAAACACCAAAAATCAAGAGGCAAGCATTTTATGCCTAAATCAAAGCAGACACATGTACTAAGATACTTCAAGTAAAAGAGCATTTAAGAATTTCATACCATTTTTCAAGTCTCCCTGTAGCACCAAAGTCAGAAGTCCACACACCATAAGCTCACTCCATAGCTACCAGACCTAGAAAGGTACTTCCCCAGAGCAATTTTACAACAGCCAAGATATCAATTGCCCTGCAGAAATACCAGTTTCTTCCTGCTGAAGACAGAAGAACCATGAACAACTCTTTCTCCTTGCTGATGTACCTCTGCTAAGGAACCCAAGACAGGTGGAATAAATCTGGCCCCTAAAAGTCTGCCATCACAATCGGGTGCAGCTGAAACCAACAGAAAAGCTAAGATTGAGCTGGAAAAAAAAAAAAGCTGTGGTTAAGTAAAAGCAGAACCCCCCGCAATCTCAAAGTCAGTAACATTGACAGGTGGTTAGCACTGCATAGATTGTGGATTTAGGATCTAGTTTTATCCACTTTGACTTGCTTTGCTGAACACATTTAGTGAATGCAAATATTCTTAATGCTTTCATGCAGTGGCAATTTTGTGCATCCAGAATGAACACCACAGAGAATACCCCATGTGGTAAAATGATGCTTACAGTACCTAGCCTGATTTTGATGACAGTATCTGCTGCAACACCTAGCAACTCTGTCTGCAAGTCAAAAGATAATAATCTGTAATGCTTGCATCCTACAGAGAAATTAGGTCAGAAAGTATATTACCATGAATACTCTGTTTCAATTACTTGGCAGTACTTGCAGAAACAGGCTCTTGATCAGGTTTAGCCCCTTTAGTCGAGAAACAAGAAAACTTGCAAAACATAATGAGGTTTCTAGCAGGCAGACAAAGCTGCTTAAAGAAGACACCATCTACAGTCTCCCAAGAATAGGCAAAGGAAGTCAACTTGGCCTATAAATACTTTTATAATTATCAAGCAGCTTTCAAGTGGCTTGTAAGAAATGAATTCCAGTCCATCATAATGAATTCTAAAAGACAGCTGCCTTCTGTGGGCTTAGTTTCTTCTGTTCTTCCTTCCCTTTAGTTTTGTTTGTCTTGACTTTGATGTTCAGCTTTGTTTTCCATCAGAGTTTCAGTTGTTTTCAACCTCACGGTGCACCCGTAACTGTGGGACCCAGAAAAGACTGCGGGCAATCAAAAATAACTCTGATTTATATTGCTGTAATGAGCCCTATTTTACAACCCTATGCCACAACTATAAAGCAGTGAGACAGCCAGCAGTGGAACCCAACCAGCCACTAGCGGAATGTACCTTACTTTGCATTGCACTCCCTAACTTGTACAGCCCTCATCTCCTGAGGGTCAACGCTCTTCGCCAGAAGAGGAAGATCTGTTCCTCTAAAACCTGTTGTAAAGGAATATATATGCATCCTGTAGAGAAGTGCAAATATACAAAGCAAAGTCTTTGTAACTTACGGTTGTGGAAAAAAGCTGTGAACAGATTTTCACGTTCCAACCTTAGAGAATTTAAGAACTTGAAATGGTCTAATAAATCATATTCATGTAAGGAAAGTTGACCACATTTTTAGAAGAAATAGGGTTTTTTTGTATTAGAATAAGCTAATAGTGAAAAAGCTTTTAGAGAGAAGTATGTATCAGTATAAAGTACAGTCTCATATTCTCTACTTAGAAAGTAGGTTGCAACAGAGCATCTAGATCCCTAAATTTATTTTTCCTGAAAATAATCACTGAATGAAACACAGCTCTTTTTCTCCAGCTTAGAGTTTACAGAGATACTTTGAAAAATAATGTTCTACTCCTACCCAATTTTTTTTTAAATAAAATCGGGTCATCATATCCATATCCTTTCTTGAATTCCTTTCCAGCCATAAGTAACTGCTTGTGACCCTGGAAGATTTCTTTTCCTCTTCCTTTTTAAGTAATAACAGAGGATATGTGATGAATCAATCAGAGGATTGATGAATTAGAGTCATCTGTTGAACAAGGAAGCATGTAGGACAGGCCCTTACTTCTGGAAGAGTGACCTCTGTAAGTACATGACCCTGAATTAAAAACAAAGGACATGGACAGAAGAAAAAAAGCAGGAAGAATGAAAGGCAAAGCAGGCGGGAGCAGGTTTGTGAGTGGCCTTTCACAAAGCTAGTTCAGAAAACAGACTTGGGTACCATGAGAGCAGAAAGGAGATGAGAGATGAACCTGAGGCTGAACAGGATACCAGTGAAAGTTTGGAATAATTCTGTGATCATCCCTGTGGTTGAGATGCACATGACTTCAGGGTCTTGGGCAGATGGTGTGACCCTTGGGTTGCCCTGTGCAGGGCCAGGAGCTGGACTTGATGATCTTTGTGGGTCCCTTCCAACTGGAAGCTTTCATGAAGACCACAGAAAGCCATCCCCGAACAATTAAACTACCCCCATTTTAGAGTTCTGAGCCCTTGTATCTTTCCACAGTGCTTGTTTCCCCCTCAGCCTGACACTCAGGTGTAAGCTCCAACACAAGCTGAAACTCGTGTCATGACATGACAAGTGCGCTTCCCACCAGCTGGGAATGAGCACAGAAATCCACCTTTTTCTTTGAGGATCAAGCCAGGAGGAGGGGGTGACTCACAGGGAACTGGCACTCCCACAGCAAGCCCTGTCTGCTCCAGGCGTGGGGTGTCTGGTGGCTGCCAGGGACTGACTCTCAGTCATTTTTAAAAAAATTTGGTATTTGTTTAGTATGATGCTTCTATTACTGAATAGTTCTAGAGTTTAACTTAGAGTTGCATCAAGAACATTCAGGAAGGAGAGCGTTGGTGAATATCCTCCCTGTCAGAATATCCCAATTACTTCAAGAATAATAGACGAAGGAAATAATACCTACTGCCAACAAAGAAAATTTTGTTGCTGATTTCAATGACAGTTGAAGATATGCAATTGAATCTTCCAGTGGATCCATTTTAAAATGGATATGTATGTCCATTTGTATTTTTACGTAATATCCATTAGTTTGGTAAGTAAGCAGAATCTCTGTTTCGTAAATCAGAGATTACCAGATAACCGTGTACTACTTTGGCTTTCTTTGTCAATAATGTGAAGACCTGAGAGATGACTCTCATATTCACACTGTTGATCCAGCCTCAGGTAACGGGAATTTTTAAATGTATCAGAGAAAGAAGACACTTTATTTTGATTTATTAATCTTTCTTATCATGTAGCATATTCTCCTGCATTATTTACTTTATCACAGGCAAAAAAAAACCAAACCAAACCCTAAAGATTTTTTTTTTAAATAAACCTCTTATATATGGTTAGTGCTGTTAGATCAGCTAGATGGATAAAATCTGGTAAATAAAAGAGAAGAACGCCTGTACTGATTAAGCCAGGAGATACTGTTCCACAAAACCTTTTGCCTTTTATATAACAAAGAGTTTCAAAATCCTTGACTGAAGAAGAGGACATAAAGCACAAGAGAAAACACACCCTAGACTTGCTGATGATATTGCAACTTGATTTCATAGACAAAGACTTTGAAGCAGTGATCAAAAAGCTGTGAAAGTAATATAAATTCTGTTTGAAAGCAGGCCCAGCTATACTCACAAGATAGCTTTTTGAAACTACTCAGGCCAGTTTTAAGAGCCAGCACTTGCCAGAGGCCCTCATCTTCATCAGTACTCCAAATTATGATTTATTATAGAAAGCAATTACACTTAATTTAATATTAAATTAAAATGCAAAGCTAAATCCAGACAAGTATTAGTCTGACACTATAGGGAGAATACAAATGTAGGCATAATATTATACAAATAAGCAGCTATAACTATAAATACATGGCATTGTTCCATGGAAGAACAGAGAGGACCCTGTAATAAGCATTGGTTTAACTGAAAATACAGGGGCTGGTTTCCCTACTGTGAGTGAATGCTTGTTCATGGGGAAATGCCAGGATAGGTGTTACAACTCTCAGACCTTGAGATGTCAGCCAAAGGATTACCTGCTGGCTCCATGATGGGAGCAAGCATTCCTGTGAAGTCAAAACACTACTTGTGTAACTCGTGATTTCTTTTCTTTGCTTCCTTTCTTTCCCAAAGGAAAATCTGTCTCAGCAATCAGTGAACTACTGGCTCTTCATGAACTGATGATTTTTTCTCAAGGGGAAAGGAGAAACTTTACAGGTTTAGATTCAACCCAGTATACAATATTTTTGTGTGAAAGAGAGCCTTAGCTTAGTATTATTCTGTCTTCAGGCAACCACTTCAAGTCTTTGAGCACTATCAGAATATATTTATTCAGTCAGAAAATATTTATTTCCCATGCAGTTGATGAGTATGGAAAATTTTGACCATTTATTAACTTGGGATAATGTAGCATAGTGATCCACTTCAAGAAGCCAAAAATTAATAACATGGTTAGTTAACACAGTTTTGCAGTAAAAGCCATTTTAAGTGAGAAGCCCCAGAAAATGTCTGAATTTTTTCTTACTGTGGTGGTTTCTTACTGTGGTGGTGGTTTTTGTGGTGGTTGTTTATTACACTGGGTTACTTAAGTGACCAGTACCATAGCATATTTTCTCTTTTCCTTCAGAATTAAGAATTTCTCAGGAACAGACTATTTTGTTCTCAGAAACAAGTAGGATGCTACAATCTGATACGATGCAATTTTCAAGGGCCAATTTAATGAATTCAGTGGGTGTTGCCGTTGCCTCTGTTGCCCTGAAAATGACAGTTTATCATCCACATTCATTGGGCTCTTCATATCTGGGCAGAGGTTGTTAAGATTGGATTTGATGGTGTAACCATAAGAAATAAATCTAACTGACAAGTAATAAAATTTCATCTCCATAGCTTTGTCAGTTATGCATATAATCTCTTGTTTGCTTTAGGTTTTTCGTTAGTCTTGACAAATGATGGAGTGGTTCAAGGGAATTGATTTGGGGGACAAATTGTTAAGCTATCAAGTTCTTGGAAATAGGAAAGTGCTTAGCTAGATTTAGATGTCCTGTGTCTTAACTCTAACGATAAGCAAGCTAATTTTTCATTTGTCTATGAACAGTAGGTGCTTTTCCCTTAATTTTTTTCATTGGATCAGGTAACCTTCAAGACCTTACCTATTGTTACAAATCTGAATGCACTCAGCAAAAATCCACTGCCATTTACTCTAATGGGATCAGAGTTTGGCCTTTCTATGTGAATGTGATTTGTATTCCCCATCAAAGTGATTTTTAATGGCCTCCTTAACAAGATAATCCACCAAGGAACTGGTGACAACTGCACCTAGTAACCTACTTAACAGATCCAGTTTGACAACAATTATGCATTACTGCATGTCATCAAGGCAGGGTGTAACTTGATATTAAATATAGCAAACACATTTGACAGTGGACCATAGCTGCCTGAAAAGGCTGAAGGTGGTGACTTCTGAGCAGAAGAATTGTTTGGCTTTGGGGTACTACTGACTTGGGACTGGAATGGAGAAAACATCTACTGCATATGAGGGTAGTTCAATCATCACCAGATTCAAGTAAATGCTTGAGTTTGGGAATGGTGCTCAGAGCTGTGTGCTCAGGAAGGACTTCCTGAAGATTTTATTTCATTAGATTCATAGGACAGGCATATGATGGTAGAGGAGACCTAGAGGAAACCTCATTCAAATTGGCATCTTGAGTGCACATATTGCCTGCTCTGAGTTGATTGCTTCAAATTTTACAGGGAAAAGCCAATTTTCCCATGTCTATCTCCATTTTGAAATAAAAGATCTAATTGACAGTGTGTGTTTCTGTGACTGGAATGGAACTGCAATGAGGGAAAAATATTATATACATCTATTTATCTATCTGTCTATCTATCTCTCTATATATATATATCTTGCAAAAGAGTAAATAGCAATAGCCATAAACTATTCCACTGAACAATTCACTATACATATAGTATTTTTAATATTCAGGAAAAAGTCACAGTTTTTCTGGATCTTTGGGAATATTTTGATTTGAGACAACATTTTATCACAGGGAAATTTGCCTTCCCACACATAATCAGAATTTGGAAACCATTTCACAAGACATACTCAGAATTATTCTGCATCTTATCTATGTACTACTTGAATTTAAGTATTGCCAAATATTTATGATTGTTAGAAAGTCACAATCCATGTGAGCTCTACCGCCTTTAAATGCTTGGGTTTATTAAAAAGTCAAAACATAATTTAGTACAAATCAGGTATGTAAAATTTACACCTATATTTCAGGTTCAGTTACAGGAAGTCTGGGATCAGTGTGACTGTTGGTTACCTTACAGACACAAATCTTTCAGGGAGTAGAGGAAATACCAAAGTCTAAATAATATGGAATGGTTGTAGTGTGAAAAGGCATGCTGGAGTTTGTCAGCAAGGGTTAGTCCATTTTAAAGTACCTTTTATTCCTAAGGCAGAAGAAAGCAGAATTTATTGGCAGAGATGCAGCTTCTATCAGTAACATACATTCCTGACATTTTCTATATAACTCACCTTGCCAAAAAGCCCAAGTAAACTTAAGAACACTTGGCAAAATGAGTTGAATCTCTTCTCTACAGGATTTTGCCTGAGTGCTTATGTCAGAGGTATAATGTTTTATTGATTCTTCTTTATCTTAAGTTTTTAGCAAATAAAATCTTACTGTATAACCCAGGCTCTTATTTTCACTGTTTTGAATTACCTAATCTTGGAGATCACTATTAGTGTACAGTAATACAGAATAGCCTGTTTCCAAAGTACCCCTTTAAACTTACTTTGCTTATAAAGTTCAGCTCATGCTTTGCCTTCACTACGAAGAACATACCAAAATATCTGTAACAGGCATCTTTATAGAAAAGAGTAACAACATTTGCCTGCAGAGTGGTTTTTTGTTTGGTTTGGGATAATAATGTTTCTTTTTTTCATTCATTATATTAAATTAACCCTACTGACAAAACTACCTTCTTCCTGAGGTAAAAGCTGATGGCCCTGAGCAAAAAAATCATCATTTGGAAGCAAACCCAGTTTTCATTCTAAACTATTTTCACTCTAAGAGTAGATTTTCACTGTAAAGTTAGTAAGATACTCAAGTATCTTTCTGTTGCAACAGAGAAAAATTTGGTAAGAGTAACATGCAGGATGAAATCAGGTGTTGGACCTGTAGGATATTAACGTGGTAGCAACCATTTTGGTTTATCGTGGGTGTTAGTCATGAGATGGCAGATCTCTGCAGTCGGAATGGTGAAACAGCTTGGCTGGGCATTTTGGGAGACATAGAATAGCTGAAAGTGTGGCTACTGTTGACCCAAAGATAGGCAAAATCATCTGCTGCTGGTAAATGACCTCTTTGAGTCGCATAAACTACAGGGGAAGTTAAGGTCTCACAAGCACAGCTTGAAGTGATTGTCTTTCAGACAGGTTCCATACAGGATAATGTATTTTGTGGGTTTTCAGCAGGAAAGTTATCATGTTTCATGCATCTGTGTTAGGTAGGCCCTTCTGGCATTCTGCTGAGTTGAGCTTTCTTGAGTCTCTCTACACTACACTGCGAACCTGTGGTACACGTGCATCCTGACTGGATACTTTTAGTGTTGGGAGTGGCATGGGAATACGTCAGGCTCATTCCCCAGTGGCCTACAGAGTATGCTGGCATTTAAGCATATACATAACTTATAAAACACATTAATATTCTCACTGACTGCTTAAAATCAATGACATTGATGGTTCATAACTGTACTTACAATATTTTGCAATTGTCTCATACCTGTAAAGTATATATTCAGCTTCTTGAAAGAGCAGCTCTTGCACTTTCAGTCCAGGCCTGTAATGCCAAATCAATGTATCTCATGTCTGTCAAATCTTCTGTGTACTGCATGACTAGGATATATTGTGATAATATACATTAGTGGTATATTATTATATTGTACATATTAATATTACACCTTTAATGTAGAATTAATATTAATATATAACTTTATAGCCTTACAAGCCAACATAATACCTGGAAAACTTTGTCAGTATTATCAAGGGTGACACAACCATGAATAGTGTCAAAAGTGTCAGCACAGAAAGGCTACACTGCCTCTTGCAGACACTCAAAAGCTGGATTCATCTTTCTGCTATGTGACTGGATAAATGCCTGTTGTATGACTGAAATGTAGTTCATAGAATAATGAACATCTGGAGATCACGTAGGCCAGGCTTCATCTCCTTGGGGATAGCAGTTAAAGATTTTTTTTCCCTTATCTAATTGGAATTTCCCATTATGCAGCTTGTGTCTGTTGTTAGGATTTCTGCTGTGTCCCTCTGAGATATCTTCTCTTTCTAAGGCTGACCTAACTCTGCTCACTCAGCTTCTCCTCATGCATCATGTGTCCCACTGCCTTTATCACCTTGGCGGTCCATGTTGGATGTCAATGTATTTCTGGTACAGGGGAGTCCAAAACTGAGTACAGGAGCCCTGCTGCAGTCTCACAACTGCCAAACGGGTGGGAAGAAACACCTGCCTTGACCTGCTGGTCACACTCCTGCTAGTACACCTCCTGCTTGTCACTGCTCACATGATGGGACTCAATTAAGGAATGTGCTACAGAGGTCTGAAATGACTTCAAACAAACATGCAAGTAATCCTTTTTCCCTTATTCTCACAGCAAAATCCAAAATCAGAGCCGTAACTGTCTGCAGTACAGATTTTCCTGCTAACAACTAACACAGAAGCACTGTACTCAAAACTCAAGCATTAGTACTCATACAGCCTCATTAAAATGCCATAAAACTTTCCACACACAAGAAGATTCCAGCCGTTAAATCCTGTGAAGTTAAACGATAATATTTAATATAAAATCTTGCACTTCATCACTGCCCTGACAGAGAAAACTTTTGTGAAACTGCACTGCTAAAGGAGCTGATAATATCGTAGGTTTATATAATGCTTCTTTTCCTTATTATAGTTTCTTTGCAAGCTTCTCAAACGTGCTCCAACAGGTGATGTATGTTTTCCCTGTCAGCTCTCCTCCCTAACTAAATAGTTTACTTTGTAATGTAATAAATGTCGGGCGTATGCTTCCCAGCATGGATGCTTGAATCTAACATTCCATCAGACAAGCTTTGATTATAGGGTTTTTTTAATTATGAATCTACAAGGCGGGCCTGGCACTATTCTGTCACGAAACATGGATATTGGTGATCTTGAGGCAAAAGTAAAAAAAATACAGTCTAAAATATATATGAAACTGTATCTCCTTTATGTTCAACAGATCAGGATTTACTAGTTCTTATTTCAAGATGAAATTGAGGTTGGGTATTTCCGAATGTGGGTGCCTAAATATATTAGGACATACATATGACATAACATAAAAGCAATGTTCACTATATGAAGCTACTGTAAAGGTTGCAGAAATCTGAAAATAAAGAACCTTATGTAAAGAGACTGCCTACCCAACATTTCTGGAAGTCAAACCCCATCTCTGCAGATTCCTATGTTCGAAAACACTGGCCCTGGGCTTTAGGACATACTGTTTCAAACAAATAAACCTGCCTCCGTCATCACTGATAAACCACTGATGAAAACAGGACAGGTTTTACTCTCTATTTAAAAACTGAAATTACTATAGCAAAATTTAGTACTGTGGTATGGTAGCAGTTTTCCAAAATTACCACCAAGAGATCTTCATACCTTTCAACAGTCGCTGTTCAAGAACTACCACAGAATAATATGAAGTCCAGTCTCTGTATGCCACTTAAAAATTCTATTTAATTAGTATTACATTGCAAAACCAGGTTTTAGTCAATATTTAGCAATTCCTGTAACACACCAGGCCAGTAGGTATCATCCTTTCATCAAACTCAAATAGATCTGACATCTTTTCTGGCCTGGTGGGGCAATTGTTACGACTGTTCTTCATTACAATTTAAATTGTATCTAGTAGCACCAATGGAAAGAAGAGAGACTTTGCCTTACCTTCTTTTATCTTTGGAAGAGCTATAGTTAAAAACTGAACCAGATTTTCTCAAATTACTATGGACTTGTAGCAAAAGTTCCACCATCTCTCTGCTATTTTTTTAAATACAGCAAAAAGATGAATGCAGTCATATTTTCCAGGATATTTCTTGCCTGTAAGCAATAAAAGCATCTGTAAGGCACTCTGTGGACAAACTAGTCTTTGCTTTGAAGTGACACTTATTACAAAAGCAAGGACTTTTTTGGCAGAGAAGAATTAGGAATAGTTTCTTTCCCTTTTTATGCGGGAAGAAAGTAGGGATAAAATATTCACATTTATTTATATTCAGAATTTAAATTTTATCTGATTCTTCTTTCAGTTTGAAAGACTTCTGTTTCAAGCCAGGCAAGTTTTCCTACACAGATATTTCCAAAGAAGCATAAAGTATGTGTCACGACTCCCCCTACTCTCTCCCCATTCAAAAAAATGTAAATGGATCACTTTTGGACTCTTGATTTGAAATATGTGGAAAACTTCGTTGTTCAAACATCTATTATGTTTAATTGCCTTTGCTGAGCAAAGCAGCACCTCCATAAATACTGGTGAATATAAAAGGCACATGGTATAATGGGTAATATCCCAAAATAAGATCGTATAACACAGTAAAAATGACCGTACACATAGAAGGAAAGAGCTGCACATACTCAGTTTTGTGTCAGCTTCAGCAATGGAACCCTGTTCCTGAATTTCAATGTAGAAAACTTTATGTCAGGTGAGTTGAACATACATTTATAGCCTGAAGCTCTAGGACTGATTTTCACGCTAAATAAAAATACAACCACTATGTATGTATGAGTGTTAGAGCCAGAACAAAAGAGTATTATGGGTAGAGCAACATGATAAGAGATTTTTTTCCTTAACTGACATAATGTGACAAATGACTGATGGACAGTTGCATTAACCTCTTTTGAAACCCAAAGTTCTTTCCATATTTAGCACCCTGAAAAATCTAGCCTTTCTTCCTGTTCTAATGCAGGAATTTTACGTAACTTGCAGCGTAGAACCAAAAATGAAGCCTGCATGCAGTATAGAGCACCAAACTTTGTGCAGAAAACCAATCAGAGAAGTCCACTGTCTTAAGACATCTCCATTCTTTTTAGTGCAGGGAGAATCTGGTATCTGTGAAAGCTTTCATCTGACTGTAGTGAGCCGGGAGCTGCTCAGGCAGGCTGCATTAGCCAAGATGAAAACACAGAAATGGGTGCTTGTGGGCCCTGGTCTTGGTATTGGTGTCTCCTTCCAGGACTATTTCATGCATTTTGAAGTAGACAAACTTGGGTAAAAATCAACAGAGGTATCTGAAGCCCAGGACTGGGATTCTTCTTCCACCACACCTGAAGGCACACTTTATCACAAAGGTATGACCAGCTCCTTCTGCCCTTGTGAATTCTGCGTTGCTAGCTTCATGGCTGCACATAAACTTCAGTAGAAGACCTGAAGACCTCTTGTCCAGTCTGGGGCTAAGGCACCCTCTGGAAAAAACAGCTTTGAAACAAACCAAGGAGGACAACTAGCTTCCCAATTGGTTTACATGGACTCTAGACCCTAGACTATTACACAAAAGTTAAACCTAGGTGGTCTAAAACTCTGCTAACAATTTTCAGATTTCACATAGCCTAGAATACTGTAGATGGTATTGCTGAACTAAAACACCAGTGTTTCCCACGGCCTGAAAGTCCTTTTGTGGACCTGTGCCTACATTCACAGACACTGTCACTGACAGGGAACAGGTCTTCAGAGCAGTGACTTGGCACCCAAAGCACTGTGATTGTGATAGCTATAGAGTCTGTTTTAAAGCAGCATTTAATTCTGGTGACTCACAGCCATGATGCTTATGAACATATTTTTCTGATCTCTCCCCTCTTCGTTTTCCTCTGAAATTGATGAGTATTATATCATGTTGTCTATTCTGTTACCTGTCATAGACCACAAAATAATCTGAAAGCACGACCAGATCAGATACCTGTAAATCTCAAATGTTCATTTTCCTTGTTGAGTTCGAAAATTGTTTTGTATACAAGAAACAATCTAACACTGAGGTAAACTTTATGAAGAAATCATAACACTGTTTTAATGTATCACAAATGCTCCTTTAGAATAACTTGCACTGACTCATGACAAGATCTTCTGTGGTGACTGGTTCCTCATAAAGCTTTGGTAAATAGGTCCCATCTGGAACACGAGCAGCTCTGTGCTCTTCTTCCTGATGATGCAGTAACTTAAACAAATCCCCCAGACACTTGCCACTGCAGGCTCAGTGTCTGTCTGGTGGTGGTCGCAGACCCAAAATTGTGGGAACCAACGTTGTACATCAGAATGAGTATGAAAAAGGGTATGAAAATACAGTAAGAATACATAACTAAGAAGGTCTGCTACTGCGTAAGTGTCTCAGATTTCACAGCTTAATTCCTATTCTTGCATTTTAAGTGGGTAATTTTCTCCATCCAGTACAGTTATAGATCTTCCCTTAAAGGCTTTTTCCTGTGGCAACTGCACACTGAGTCCCTGTCATCAGGCTGAGGTACAAGTTCCATTCCATCCCGTATTTCAGGTTTGCTGGCTTGGCGTTCGGCATATTTCTGAAATATGTAAACAACATTTAAGAATGCTATAAGCACCAACATATAATTCATGAAGCAGAATTTTCCTCCTCCCTTCCACTCAGAAGCCTACCTTTATCCAGGCTCCTTGTGTCATTGTTTACAACTTCTGCACAAGGTGTCTTTGTAACACACCTACTAATAGGCTACATTGCCTCTGAAAACCTCCTTTCATGTTTTTGCCTATTATTATGGTAACTTGAATATTGTCATTATTTGTGCCTAACCACTTTATGCAGATAATGCATAAAAATGTCATTTTTGTACACTGAACAGTTCCAGACTTTGTGTTAACCTGTGGCTGCTGAAGCAGACATCTAACTGCACAGCAGAACAGGAAAAAGAAATCCATACTTTCAGAGATGAGAAACTTTTCACTAGAGATTTGCATTGTCTAAGGAGGAAATGACTATTGGGCCTGCTTCACCACCTACCACTTTACTAGTCATGCTTCTGGAACTTCTTTTCCATGTATTCATTGTTTTGTAGCAGAAGTAGCTCATGATGTAAATGTGGAAAGTATGAAGGGAAAAAGGAAGAAAACTGGATCTACAGATGCTATCCCACAGGGATCTACTGGAAACCAAGTACCAAGTGACAATGGAAACAGGGCTGATTGGGCATGGGGGCAAAAAAAAATACAATTGCTAATTCTGTAAAGTAACTGGTATGTCAGGCTGTTTTTTTAATGAGGAAGCAAGGTTTAGCAAAGCTCTTCACACTGATCTCCTGTGAATAATATGTACCATGTCTGCTATTGATCTAAGTAAGGAGTAAATATGAAATCTGTAGCATAGGTAGCAGTAGCACCTGGGGGAGAGTAGTTACTGACCTGGAGCACTTTATAATAGTAGCAGTAAAACCTGTGAGGCTGAAGTAATTCTCTTGCCATTAATTGTCCTTCTTTAGCAATTTTTCTTGCTTCCTCATCATTTTCCTGAAAAATTCAGATGAACTAAATGAATAACAGAGCAATCAATGAGTTACTCAAAGCCTGACTAGCATTAGAAGTTTTATTAAATGGGCTATTCTAATCTGCAAATTTATGTGCAATTACTGGTAGACTGCAAAGGCATGATTAAAATTGCAGATTTGTTTAAAAATACTGGATTGCTTTTACTGTCAGTACTGGTACCTTAGGGCTATCAATAACACCTTTCATGACTAACTGTACAGTTTTTTAAATTCAGTTGATTACTGCTCTACCGTTTTGTCCAAGCCACAAGCCTCTCCAAAATCAGGTCTGACATCTCCCAGACTTTACTTAGTTTTACAGAAGACAAAACCACACCTGTTGTCCTGTCCAATGCAAAGGAATCCAATGTCTTCCTTTTAAAAATTACTGCATGAATTCATGTACTTATTCTCAAACTTTTTAGGTCTGTATTTCAAAGCTTTTAGTGTTCTCCTTATTCCTTAGGCAGAACTACAGTAGTCTCAGAAGAGAAACTTCTCCTGTGTTCTTTTAACCTTACAGCACTTTGACTTACAGCACAAATGGTGTTCTCAATCATACAGTTATGGCTGCGTGCTTACAGGATCCCAGCCTCTCACTCTGAGCATGTTACACAGAGCAGCAATTTTCTGTACATTCAAACAGAACATGCAGTAACTTCTGCTCCAGTCAGGGCCTAAGAAAGCTATAGCATTAATTAAGTAGTATCTAGGAATCTGGTTGTTTCTTTCACAATTACCTTAGTCAGTATACTAAGGCTCTGACTCATGAACTCTTCTGCCCATACTTAAAATGAGCACTTAAGTATTGCCCTAAACAGAGATGGTTACTTCAAGGAAGGTCTTCCCATTTTATACTAACAACAAAATGTACTTCCTTTATTCCAGGATCTTGACAGAGTTCATGCAAAATACATATGTGGAAATACAAAAGAAGAGACCATTAAGAAAAATTATTTACATGTTTGTTTATCACTTTGAACTTGAATCAGTAATGGAACTTACCTTAGCCCATTTTATTTTCTCTAGCAAGTCCTCTAAGTTTCTCTTAACCGGAACATAATGCTTCCAAGGTTTTAATCCAATATAAAAGTGTTCATAGTACTGGGAATCCTGCTTCAGTACCAGGCTGTCACCCAGCAAGAGGTATGGAAACCTGTAAGCTGCTACAGTGCCATCTACATTGACTTGGTATTTGTACTACAGCATGAAGAGAGAGGAACAAAAAGGTGAAATGTTTTGTATCAGAATGGGAACCCTGACTGTAAAAAATACTATTTTAACAGTCAAGAAGTAATCGTATTTATTAATGTTCATCTTCAAACTCATTTTAGCATTAAGCACGTGTAGTTTCATGGTCTTCTAGATAACATAATGGAAAAAGGATTTCTTTTCAACACCAGGCTGACACTCAAGAACCTTTCTGTCACATGAACTGCCTGATGGGTATCCTATTGAAGTGTCCTGGGATAAAGCAAGGGCTACAGTGGGGAAGGAAATAAAACTAATCTATACTTCAACTCAAATAGAGTCAATTTATTCTGATTTAAGATTAGGATTATTATGTAGAATAATCTGAAACATGTATTATTATATACAATAAGCTGAAACATTATACCAAAAGTAAACATGAATGCTTTGGCAGATGTTCTTGGCCGTTACAGTATTTCTGAAATGTCAATCTCTGGAACAGAATTTCAATTGCTATATATTATAATTTTACAGGCTTTATACAGGACTCTGTCCCCCTTTTTTTTTTTTGTACCTCTGTTGCAGTGGAATTTGTGTGTTTAAGCACAATGAAAACACTCATCTATTATTCTAACTTGTTACCACAAGGACTCTTTCTGACATCCATAATGTACTTGCAATGGATATAAGTTGTCTTCATATTTACCTCAAATAAAAGAAAGCCTGATGGAGAGAAATCCAATTTCTCAATCTATTAAAAATAAAAATAAGCCAAGATGTCTCTCTAAAGGTCTTTCTTGGCTTTCTTCACAAGTGTGTCACACTAGGACACTAATTACAGGTGGTTTATCTACCCTGCATAGACCCGTGATCCCAGTGCAGCATAATTGTTTCATTTACTGAAAAGAATTTACAAAAGTAAGCCTCGTCTTTTCAGTTGGTAAGAACTTAACAGCAAAATTAATCCGAAACTGTAATTTGACTGCTACCTTAAAGAAGTCAAAGAAGCCCATCAGCTGAGCCTTCCCCAGCTCTTTCTCTTTTTCTCTGAAGAAGAAATATCCTGTTATTCCAGCATCTAGTAGTTCTGGGTTTTCCTTGGATAACTTGACAAGATGGAGACGTTCTTCTCTGCTGTCTCGACCTCTGAATAAAGCCCGCTCAGTTTTGTTTTCCCAGAAGGGGCCTATGAGCAGTGAGTGATAAGGCAAAAGCAAACAGCAGTGAAATGTTCAGGATCCATTTAATGCAAATAAGGAACTTGGTTTGACAGTGGCATTACACTCAGAGACATGGTAAGATAGGCATAGTTTCCCATAACCACTTTATACTCACGGGGTTAAACTCCCAATTCTGGTTTGAATTTTGGGATGAGAAACACACAAAAGGAAAATCAGAGAATTGCTTTTCCACTCAACAACTTTGTATTTCAGTAACTTCAACTAGCTTGAAAGCTACATAAGGGTTTATAATAAAATATGTAAGGAAAATACTAATAATTAAAGTAATTCTCCATCCATAAAGCCTGCCACAATAACCACATTTCTTTAGTAAAATCTTCTGTTACCCAGCAATTTAGTTAGGTCCTTGAAGAACCACTTAAGGATGCCTCAAAAAAGAAAATAAACGGCTATGTTGTGTCCTCTAGATACTTAGCAAGAGCCTGAAGACTTAATCTCTCCTTATTGCCTGCTTTTAAAACATTAACTATGTCCTTCCTCACCTTTCTGCTGAAAATTTCCCTAAAGGACCTACTAAGTGGAGTAGTCTCTTATTGTCTCCTAATTGGAAACGCAGCTGTACTAAATCAGTAATCATACAATGCCTCTAACTGATGCTTTAATTGAAATATTTAATTTAAAAACTAATAAAGAAAAGAGGAACTGAGAACTAATTAAATAAAATAACTTTCCACTCCAGTTCTACTCCTTAGGTATTGCTTATGCCATTTGTTTGATCATTAAGTATTCTTTAATTTCCTGAGGGGGAGGAAGACACCTGTCAGTAAAGCTGACTCTTCTTTCCAAGTCAGCAAAGCAATTCAGGAGATCTCACGCCAAGGTATTTTTTCATACAGACAGTGTTTTCTCATTTGAAAGAGGCTGCAGCACAGTATCAGCTTACTTTGTTTAGGATTAAAATCCATTTTTTTAAACAGAACACTGGGCCACAACACAGTCAGGAAAAGGGTTACTATTTGATTAGGAGAAATATATTTGAGTCCTTTACTGAGGAGAAAAATCTTTTAGTTACATTTAGTTTTCCTCTGCCAGATCACAGTAGGTATCTTCTGGATACCTTTAAGTTAAAATTCATGTTTATTGCAAACTGGACTTCTTAAATTTTGGTTCTAAATAACACACTACTTAATGGCAGTGTTGGAAAATATTTGCAATCTGTAAAGACTAAGCTGCTTGTAGAGATGTCCTAGGGCACTTTGAACTGAAGACTTTGACACATTATTTGAATGCAACTTGCTTCTTTGATGGAAATCACAAATTCTTTTTAAATCCACAGTCTCTAACTCACCTGTATTTCCTTGAATGGAAAGGAGATCGTTTGTGACTCCACGTAGGGTTTCCAGAGTGGAGTGGGTTACATCATATGTTGGCAGGACGATATCTCTGGAATCCACAGAGCCGCACCAGGAGATGACAGGTACAGGACCAGGTGTATCATTAGCTTTCCGATTCTCAACTGGCCAGTCTCCAACATTAAGATAAAACTCCACATCAGGAAGACGAACCTAAATGTATACCCAAGAAAGGATAATAATACAGAGAAGCCATTTGTCACTCTTACATACATTCCTCAGTTCTCTCATGTCACACAGGCTCAGTGCACCTCCTAGATAGTTCATAGGTTTAGCTGTGCTTAAGTTATGAATTCCAAGTTTCTGCCCTGCAAGCAAGCACGAAAGGAACACCCAGAGGCCAGGAAACAGCTTAGCCCCTGCAGCTTTCTAAGCATTTTCATTACTGCCAAGGCCAGTCCCTACACATTACCTCTAACACATGGCGTTTTCTTGATAGAAAAGTGAAAGTCAAATCTTACTTCAGGAATTATAAATCTGAAGATACAACAACAACTACAGTACTGCCATATTTAAGTAAGTTTTGCCTGGAGAAGAGACGACTGAGACGGGATCTTATCAATGCTTACAAATATCTTAAGGGCAACGGTCAAGAGGATGGGGCCAGACTCTTTCCAATGGTGCTCAGCAACAGGACAAGGGGAAACAGGCATATACTTAAACACAGGAAGTTCCATCTGAATATGAGTAAAAACTTCCTTACTGTGAGGATGACAGAGCCACAGAACAGACTGCCCAGACAGGCTGTGGATATTCAAAACCCACCCTGGAGGTGATCCTGTGCAACCTGTTCTGGGTGAACCTGCTTTGGCAGGGGACTTGGACTAGATGTTCTCCAGAAGTCCCTTCCCACCCCAACCATTCTGTGATTCTGTGATACTGCCTTAATAGTCTGACATGATCCAAACTGATACCTTTCTGGCCAGTGACAGGAACATTTCATCGGAGAACATTTTGAAGTCTGTGTACTTCCCTAGGGAGCGCCGGTAGATGTGATTATTGAGAATAGTGTAATGAACAATGGCACCTCTTGTTTGGCTGAACTTTGCTGGGATTTCCTTAAGCATTCGCTGCAGATCAATGGTGGGAAACGAAATGAAGTCTTCTGTAATCTGAGGTTCTTGCAATGGACAGGACATAATGTCCTGCCAGGCCTCAGGGTCTTCTTCAGGACAGTCACAATATTCATGATAAACTGGTTCTGTGGAAAACAAAGCACCCAGACTCTGTATTTGTGATTCTACAGCAAACACGATTTATCCATTACAGTGGCTTGGCATTTTTTACACCATATTTTCTAGAGTTTTCCTGGGAAATCATCCTTCCTATAATTTCTGGAATTTTGCAGTGTAACAGAAAACAGCAACATTATTCTCTTTTCAGAAGTACAAGACTTCGTGTTATCAGGGTGAAATTATTCTGCTAACTGAAGCTCCGTTACTGTGACCCTGCCCAGCACATGGGGGATTCAGAACTGTTTGAGCTTTCCTCAGCTACCACAGTCCAGGTATTGCACTTTCAAATACAGCCTAACTCAGAACTTTGACAATATTACATTACATCAAAGAATACCCTTACCTTTCAAAATATAAGGTGATTGGGCCACATGCTGATCACCATAAAGTATCTCAATTTTTAAGCCTTTTGTGACACTTCCATACATCCGATACCGCATAAGGAATGTACCATCATTTCTATCCAAAGGCCGAGGGGTGTAAATTCTTGTGACTTCTTTTGGAGAAAGTGCTTTAATTACCACTTTAAACTGTGTTCTCCCTGGAAAGAGGAAAATAAAACCAGATAAAAGCACTTTAAGCTATTAGAATCACATCTCATAAATAAAGGTAAGAGCAAACTCTACTGAATTAAGACCACAGAATTTATTTTTTCACTACTATTTTTTAATTACACCAAGTTGGCAAAACTAATTTCCAGTGACAAAATATCATACTACCAAATATTCTTGGTCATTGCATACCTCTAAATGGAAAACCTGCAGGTGAAGATAAAAAGTTAAATATTTGATTACAAGACAGAAGGAAAGGCTAACTATTTTGAAGCTAAGATTAGGTTTAATTTTAAGTTTTCAAGTTAGTGCTCTGAGGAACAATAATTTTCTCTAGAGCAAGAAAGACAGGAAACCAAGTTAAAGTAACAGGAGAAAAGAATACTTGCCAGCTTGTGGAAAGGCAGCTGCAGCATGCAGGAGTCACAAACTGTTCAGCTTTGGGCTGCTGCTGACTGTCTTGAACATTTAAAGTCCCAGCTACTGAAAAGCAGGGATAAGAGAATGATACTAGAGATGTTCCCTGGACATCTGTCTGACCTGTGCTTAAAGATCACCAGCATTTCATCATTAATGCACTAAGACTTTTCAACTGGATATGGAATAATTTATGGAAAATACGAGTACAAAAAACATAAATCTCTTATGTTCTTTAATTTTACAACAAGTGGTCTTTGTAAACTTTATTCATTAAAAAAAAGAGGGGACAAATTATTCACAAAGAGTGACAGTCTAAGTATTATGAGCCAAACATGCACAACAGATGATACCACCAAGTAATATATAGAAATAAATGAAACTGAAAATATCCAAATAAAATCAAGATGTTACTAAAATCTGAATGTGTCCCAACAGCACTGAATGACTGAGAGGTTACAGTTAATTCTATACTTTGCATCCACAGACAAATGCACTGATGGGGTTAGTACCAGTCTTTTAATGATCAATCATCTCTTCCTTAGATCACTGGATTTTGACAGTCGATTCAAGTCAACTACTGTGCAAGAGTATTCAGATTAAACGACTCTCCTGAAGGAATGAACATCTCTGCCTCTAAATGTCACTGCAAGTCACAACCACAGTTTTTAATTTGCTTCAAAGTAGCTGACTTTAACCAAGTACCCTCTCACTATGACTATCACCAAGTATTGTTTGTATGAAGCAGTATCAAAATCCAGAGCATGTCTTGAGGATCACAGAGAAAACAGTTTTCTCTTGGCATCTTCTCTTTGTCTCCTTTTACCCAGTTTATTGAACATCATTTTTACTGGGTGTAGTGATTTCCCACTGGAGAAAAGTAAGTTTTCAGCTGTCATAAAAATGAGTGAATATTGAGAAATCACAAGTCAAATATTACTGAATTTCATCTCCTTGTCCTCAACTACAGGAAATAACTACATGGGTCTTTTTCCCTGCTGGTTATGTACGTCCTCCTCTAGACATGAGAAGCCCTGGATCTACCCAAAGGATATGTTAGTTTTAGTTGGTGGCACTTCAGGCGCAGCAATCCTTTGATAAGAGAAGTGACTGATAACAAAGCTCTCTGGGAAAAAGCTAACTCTACTGAAAGGGAAGGGGAAGAAAAATGTGATTTGAGTATTTCATGTAAGTACAAATAATTCATTGGAGGCAACAGACTTCTTGTTTATCATTTACAACATTCATTGTGTAATGGGGCCAAGGCCTCTAAGTTCTACTGCTGTATTTAATTATAACAGCTTTTTGCTGATTTTTATTTTTTAAGTGGAGGAAGTTACCACGGTACTTTCACTCATGTGCGAAAGTCACTTTTGTTTCTCTCAATCCAAAGGAACTGCAAAAGAAAAATGTGTCCTTGTTCAATCAGCACCACTAGTACTTCTCTGTTACCCTGAAAACACGTCTGGGACAGCATTTTAAGTACAAAATTATTTCCCAGTATTGAAGACAGACTAAAATACAGACACAGTCAAAATGGGATACTTTAAGAAATCCAGATAATGACACTTGCTTTATGCATCTTTTTCCTCCTGTGCAGCTTGCAAAAGAGGTACGCCATGCATGGAAGAACAAGTGGCAAAATGGAGGGAAAAGATAACAAGATACTGATTCAGGAAAATTGCTAGAGAAGAACAAAAAACCTAGTCACCCTATTTCTGACATGTATGCTGAAGAGAAATTTAAAGATCTGAAGATTTATTGATTCAACTGTTTTACTGAAATCGTTGCTGGTTACTTTCACAGATGGAAATTTAAAAATCGATGACTGAAGAGATATACAAATTATTAACATATACTTTCAGAGAGTTGGGTGCAAGAGCATATATCCAGCAACAAACAAATATGGGTCTTGTGTGTGACCCTCACAAAAGCCCAGGGATCATGGTCAACCAAAGACCCGAAGGGAGGTGCTGCAGTGCCCAGGTACAAAGATGAGTGAACCAAGGTGTACCACCCTGTTTAGCAGCACTGGAACAAGAGCTGGAAGAAGCATGCCCTGCTCTTTGTAAGCATTTGGTGAAACCTGCAAGAATACCTGGGAGGCCTTGAAAAATACTTGTTAGCAGAGTGTGTAGATCATCTGAACAACAGTTAACAGCTGATGTTATCATGGTAAATAGTACGTGAAGTCATTAAACCTAGGGTAAAATCTAGCAGGAAAGAGAATAAGGTATATCCATCCAAGTATCCAAAGAAAAAATCTATACAGTTTATACTATAAGAAAGTTCTGTATTTTAAGCAGGGATTTTTAATCTTTGCAATAATTTTTCAAGGGAAAGAATGAATTCTGCATCGTTTGACATCTTCCTACAAAGGCAGGTCAAAGACTTACAGCCTCTGGGTTGAAATTCCAGTGTAATGTGCAATGGTGCATATCAATTCTGGTGAACAGACTTGATATTCAGAAAACAAATCTGGATTTAAAATCTAGTAATTATGCTATACAAGTTTTGTAATGGATTCCAGTAAGTACTGACCCATTTGACTGAAATTCTAATGCACACAAAAACCAATTTAATAGATTTGGGCAAATTTCACGAATGTGAAGCCATAACCACAGCTCTTCTGCTCTCACAGTATTCCTGTTTTGCAATGGAAGTGACAATGTGCATTTTTTGCTATCTCATTAGGGATATTTTGAGATGTATTTACTTTATATTGGAGAGCGGTGCTCAAATAAATATTGTTAATTGTAATCCTTAATGACATTTTACAGACAGAATTTGAACATTTTAAGTCATCTGAGAACAGAAGTTTATAGCCAGGGTCTCTATGAATACATTAAACAGTGCTCATGCACTGGAATATTATCAGCTCTACTGTTATTTTTTTAAAGGATCCTTGGCACACTCCTAAACAACTCTTGGCATAGGACAGCAGTTAGCACAGGCCGAGGCAACAGCTCTTCCCTGTCAGTGGCATGCATGCTCTGTCTTTGACTGGAGGCCACAGCAGGTCATAGGATGAATGGAGATCACTCCATGCCAGATGGCATTGGGACCTGGAAACTTTCCTGGGACACTGAATTTATTAACATAAATACGAACACACACGAACACACTGCGATGAAAACTAGGTTCTCAGGACCCACGTCCTACCAGTTTATCTTGGAGGACTTAAACTAGCATGAGAATCCAAGTGAACTTCACACCTTTTCACCTTCAGCAACCCGTTGTCTGAACCCAAGGCCCTCCCTGCGCAGCTGATATCAGCCTCCACTTCACTGGCAGTGAGCGTGCAGCCACACTCTGGACTGCAATTACAAAACTGTGCTGACATACAGCACCAAGCTGCAACAGCAGATGGAGAAAGTCCAGACCTGAAATACATGAAGTATCCATGGTTCTGTCAGACTGAAGACATACCCTGTATAATGTATGTCTACTTTTTGATTCTGCAAGCAGCAGCTTTCTAACTAACAAGACATGAAGAGGCCGTGCGTACTTGGTAGCTCCCCTCTCAGTACCATCTCTGTGAACAGTAAATAATACACTGCAAAGTAAGCAGCTTCTACCCTGTATAAATTAGCAACACAGAATTTCCTTTGGGGCTATCTCAGGGTTAACTTCATTATGGAAACTGGGACACAAAAGAAATTTTTATTCCGAATTTAAACTATTAATATAGAGTGCGTGGAGTTAACTTGTAGCAGCAAACAACTGACTGACATCATACCACTGGCCTAAGAGAACAAACCCAATTCCGACCCTCAGGAGAAGTGTCATGGGATGGTTTCTGCATGTGCTGAGTAAACAACAGATTAAAATTACTCCTTAACGGAGCAGCAGTAGGATAACAGAGCCCAGAGGGCTCTGCTGACCGAGACAGAAATTTTAAGCAACTGGTGTGTGTGTGGCATTAAAAATAATTGCGTTACCGCTCCCAGCGGTGTGCTGCGATTTTACGTCCACTAGCTTCAGGAGCACTGGTTCCTTTTGAGCTTGCTGGTTCTTTGCTGTAAATTCCATGCGATTTAGAGTAGACTACTAGTGAGAGCAGAGGAGGCACGGGGCAGCACCAGAAGAAAGGAGGGTCTGACCATGTGCTCCGCTTGCCATCGGACCTGCGTGTCCCGGGCGGTGCGGGACCGGGTGCGGGGGACAGCCCGGGAACAACGACGGCACAGCGAGCACACGGAAAGGGGAAAGGAAGGAAGGAAGCAAGGAGGAAGGGAAGAAGGAAGGGGTGGGCAGCTCCGGGCAGCTCCTGCGGTGAAACCGCAGTCCGGGGCAGGGTCTCCATCCGCGCCCCTGCCCAGCCCGGAGCACACGAACGGTACCTGGCGGGGAGCGGGAGAAGTTGCGTCCGGCCGCGCTGACCGCCTGGATGTAGAAGTACCGCACGGGCACGGTGACCCCCGCGTCCAGCCCGGGGCCCCATGCCAGGCTCCGCTCGGCGCTGACGGGCTCCGCCGGCAGCAACAGCGGCCCCACGGCGCCCAGCTGTAGCAGCAGCAGCAGCAGCAGCGGCAGGCCGCGGCTCCCCATCGCCCCTCGGCCCCCACCGCACCCGCTCGGAGCGGGGTCCGGGGCTTCCTGCGGCCCTGCGCGGCTCCCGCTCGCTCCCCGCCCCGCGGGGCGGCCCGACGGGGCCGAGGCCGGAGAGAGCCGGAGGGAGGCGTGGGGAGGGCCGGGCTGGCCTCGGGCGGCTGAATCCGGCGCCGCCTTTCCTCGTTCTCCTCCTCCTCCGGGCCGTCCCGCGGTGTCCCCAGGGAGATCGGGGGCTGAGAGGCTGCCCCAGCCCAGCCCAGCCCAGCCCAGCCCAGCCCAGCCCGTGTGCGCCGGAGCGTGCGGAGGGCACGGTGCCGGCGGCGGGACCGTGCCCTGCTCGCGGGGCTCAGGCACGGCAGCGGGTTCGGAGCCCTGCACTTCCCGAGAGCCGCGAAAACACAGCACAGCTGCTGTGAGAGCGAGGAACTGGCTCGGACCCGCTGCTCTGCGCTTGCTGTCCTGAGAGGTTTTTCTTCCCTGACTCCGGGCGCTTTGCGGGACGCGATGAAGAGCAGATGATTGGGGGGTGTGTCGCCCCCCCCGTCAAATAACACGTTACCTTTTTAGGTACCTTTAAGGTTTAGGATATAACTCAGCCGGCAACTGAACAGCTAGCCTGGAATTTAAAGGGAAAAAAATCGTCTTTCTCTATAGCTTATTGTTACTGCCTTGTGTCAGCTGATGTACAGAGATTGCTGCAAAAGGAAAAAAACCCCAGAACTCTGACATAATTTGAGAATCCTCACTGTTTTTAGGGTTTCCCTTAGCAACTGTATTTAAATCGAAGGACAGAGCAGGGGCCCTGTCAGCACGCAATGACACATTGTTCCCTGACACTGGGCTCAGCTCCCGGAGAGGAGGCTCAGGCACGCACCCATGCCCAGGTGCTCCTGAGGCCTGTGGGTGAGATGCTGCTGGTAACCCTCATCAGTGCTGTGATGCTTTGTGATGGGGAAAAAGGGATAACAGGATCCTCTAGCAAATGTAACAACAAAGTAATTTCATGGGTTTAAAATGTTGGGATACAAGTAAAGAGGGTAAAACTCAAACGATTTGTCTCCCAGAGTTGTTTTATCATTTTTATCATTTGCTGCTACTAAGAAGTATTTCAAGGTATGAGTAGATGGCAGGGCTTACAAGGCTGTAGGAGAATTAAATCAAGCTTCTGGGCAAGCCTGGATTTTCACATGCAAAGCAATGAGAGCACAAATGAATTCTGCCTGGTTTTGAATAACATGAACTTCAAGTCTCTGTGCATACAGACCATGAAAAACAGGTTCCTTGAAGGGGAAATTACCAAGTCTGGTTTCCTCCTTGCTTTTGTCTTTAGTCTCCTCAATTCCCTCACTTCAGATAGCCACAGATCTCCACCAACATACCATGTGTGATACTCCCAACAAGTGAGAGAAAACTTGTGTAGTGTTGCAGGGTACAGGGCAGGGCTGAGGTCAGGCGGGGACATCAATCTGCAGATCAGGATCAGTCCCTGTGAGGAAAACCGGGGTCAGACACCACTCTGGAATAGCTGCCCGTCCTGGGGATGTCAGCCAGCAGATAGGGTGGGGCTCAACAGGGAGGGCTGGCCAGGGAGGGCTGGCCAGGGAGGGCAGTGGAGAGATGGAGACCAATGACCTATGCCATCAGTGAGGCAGGGACTGATGGCTTCAGGGCTGGGCTGAAATGGTGTCATGAGCCATGGGCAGGGAGAGTGGAGGGAGCCCTGAGGAGGTGGGGGGATCAGGGCCTGATGGTGCTCTTGGGCCCCTGTCCCTGGGAAGGAGCCACCCCTGCTCTGGTATGGGCTGGGACCAGCTGCTGGGACCAGCTCTGAGAGAATGGCCCTGGGGTTGCTGGTGGGCAGGGAGAGGGACGTGGGCCATCAATGAGCCCTGGCAGTAACAATGGCCAACAGCAGCCTGGGCTGTATGAACAGGGGCAGAGCCAGAAGTCCAGGGGAGTCATTATCCACCTCCACTCAGTACTTGTTAGACCACATCTAGAGCCTGCATCCAGCCTTGTGCTCCACAGTACAAGACACCAATAAACTGGATCAGTTCCAGGGGAAGCCACTGAGATGGCAGAGCTGGAGCACCGGCCCTGTGAGGAGATGCTGGGGCAGCTGGACTTGTTAAGCCTGTTGAGAGATATCTTCGATGAGGGGGTGGACCTTACAGAAGCCCCCAGGAAGATCATGAGATGGTGCAGGGCAGAAGGATGAAAGACCATGGGCATGAGTTGAAAGAAGAGATGGTCACCCTGTAACATGTCCATGTTACAGACTGAGGCACAGGTTGCCCAGAGAGCCTGTCCAGTCTCCATCTTAAGAGATTTTCAAGCCTCAGCTGAATGAAGCCTTGAGAAGCCAGCCCTGACCTTGAAGCCAGTCTGCTGTGAGCAGGAGGCTGGACCAGAGACCTTCTGAGGTCACACCCACCCTGAGTTATCCTTCGATGAAACCATGAGATTTCTGTCCCTTCTTTCAAATGTCATCAAGATGGTAGAACGCTCAGAGATCATCTGGGTACATGCATGACCCACTGGGTGGACAGAGGTCTAGGCAGAAAAACCACCTTAGTTCATAAACCATGTTTCCTTCTGAAGCCAGGCTGAGGGACTGCGTCACTGAGCTCAGGTACCACAAATACTGGCTGTAGTAATTAAGGCTGAAGGACCGTGATGAGTCTCACACACCATTACATGGCACGTGGCAGCCAGGTTTTGCTCAGGCCTAATTGCAGCTGAAGGGATTTTCACGTGGAGCTCATCACCTTGTAAAACTAGTCATCAAACACTACTCTTGGCCCCTACATGGAGTATTGGCACCTCAAGGCAAGTTGTAAGCATACGGCTCTCTAAGGGCTTAAAATGCCTACTGTAAAGATTCTACCACTGACAGGAAACTCTTTGTGTGCTGGAGCCTCATCAGCTGGCAGGACAAGAGAAGGCAGCACATCCTTCCTGTGCAGGAGGCAGGCCTGAGCCCAGCAGCTGATGTGACTGCTGGCTACAGCTGCAAGATGGACCAAGACTGGCTGCCCTGCTCAATCCATGGCTTTGTTGGCCATCAGCACCCTGATGATGTTGGCAACCATATTAAGATGCTGGATTTTTTTTTTTTTAAATAGTCTATTACATTCACAGAAAGTGAAAAACAAATACAGTACTGATACATTTTTTCATGTGAATGCAGAATTTATTTCAAACAAATAGTTTTAAATATGAAAATCCTATAAATTACCAGTATTTATAGAATATATTTTTGCCAAAGAAAATCTTGGAAGAGTGGAAGTGTCAAAATTTGGCTTTGCTAAAATGAATGGACCTGATTGCAATTCAAAAGGTATTTCTCCCTATGTTTTCATGTGATCAACTGTTAGAACACTATTATTCAGTGTAAATTTTAGTTTACAGATCCTCAACAGGCTGCAGCCTTCCACAACTGATTACAATCAAAAGCAGTTTTTACTTGCTTACATTAAATCATTAAATCAAGCCACCTGATTTTCTGTCATACATGGCATAGCAAATGAAAAAAATCTATGCCTGCAAGGTGAGAACTTAATCCAACTACTGCTGAATGGATAGAAAATATTTATAAATAAAAATGTTCTAAAACACCCACATCTAGTCAAGAAAAACTCTGTGACCATTTACTTCCTTTGTAAACATTTCTTTTATTATTCTTTACCTTATGTAGGCTGGTATCCCAACTTTTTGGATTAATGTATTTTGCAGAAATGTACAACAGCAGAAATTCCGCACAGATACTCAGCTGGTTTTATTGTCTTACTTTACAGAATCCTGTACATAGGGAATAGAAACATTTGCAGAAAAAACACAATTTCTCCTTAGAATACCACATTTTACAAGACTGCAATTACACAGTGGTCACTTCCTTACAGCATTGCCTATATCAGCATATTCTTATATCCTTGTGAAACAGGCATGTCGTAGAGATCAATTCTGACTATAAATATACAGTTTATGTTAGTCCTTCTATGTACAACAGAAGACAAATTACCACAGCATAAAGTAATAATACTTATATATCAGTACAGATTTGAACTACAGACCCACTTCTTTAACGAAGCTTACAGTTTGAAAAAATAAGGATGCCTCTTACCTACTGTAATATTTTCAACTTTTAGTTTCTTGTGGAGTAGTCAGTGATACAAGCATTGCTTGTCTTGTTTAAAATATATTATTATAAAATACCGGTATACTGTCCTTCGAGTTAGAAAAATATAACTATGTCCTACAGAAATTTTATTGGATTAAAAAGCATATAAAAAATATGGACCATCATTTCAGACCATATGTGAAATCAGAAATAAAGTAGAAGAAAATGTATAATTATTTTAAAATATATCTTCTGGTTCAGTGAGCCACTTCTGATTTTTCATAAAAAAAGAACAAAGTTTAGTTAGAAATTTAATTGCCAGGGACAAGTTTTGGCTACTGAGTAATAATACTACATTGTTGTTGTGGCTGAAGAAGAGCCAATGGAACATGTTTACAGCCATTCAGTTTGGAGGATAAAGAGTACTGTGGTCACAGCAGGAACAGTTGCAAAATACCCAAAAGGGATTGTAATTTAGCAAAGTGCAGAGAGCCTTTCTTACTGGTTTTATTTACTTTGCATGTAAAAAGCTACCAGTTTGTACAGTGTAGTACAGACAAGTGCCCCAGACAAGTGCCCTCTCAGGCTGCCCCAAGTGCTGCTGCCCTGAAGGAGCCCAGGGGCTGCAGGTGCTTCATCCTGAAACCAGCCAAACAGAGGCAGGTGCAGAACTTTGGGATCTCACAAGCTCTTTTGGTTATCTTCCCACTACTAAGACAACGTAAGATTCAACCTATGAGGTTAATATAGGAAATTAACAGGTGAAATCTTTTTATATTTTCAGTTGTTAAAATTCTTAAATTTTTTTAAAAAATTGTTAGTGTCTGACTATTAATCCAAATTAACCTGTTTCTAAGTCAAAGGCAGAAATCTGGCCAATCATGCCAACTGTAACCAAAGCTGTGCCAGTTATGAATCTTCCATGTCTGGAAAGCAGATTTCCATGCTCAGCTGTCTTTCTTTGGGTCAGTTTTTAAGTGCTGTACCCTGTGTTGAGCTTTTTCTCCTGCACTAGAAGTACTTCTGCAACTCACATTGCTCACTGCTCTTGCAATGCTGAAAAGTCCTGGTGTAGAATCTGCCTCAACAGCACAGTGGAAGGAATGCCACCAGGGACATTGCTGCTACGCTTCCCAGGAATGCAGAAAAAAACCCTTCATACAGAATACACTGTAAAAACTTAAAAGGTTTCAATTTTTGAGGATATTTGTTCAGTGGGATGGACTAGCATTATCATGTTTGATAATGAGGAAGATCAGAGAAACGGCAAATTATCAGCGAAGTAACTTCTTGGTTTTCTGTTAAGTTCTGTAAGAAAAAGCAGCTCAAGCTAGAATTTATCCATTCCAACGCTGTGTAGCTGGCAGAAACCTAACTACTGCTTGCTGACTCACAGGAAAGCCATCCCTGGACTTACACTGCCCAAAACTCCACAGCTGTTTACCTTCTATTATTTGGGGAAGGGAATTTTTTAACATTGTTTTTCCCTGCTAAGAGAAACAGGAATGGTGAAGCCACACATTTAATACAAAAGTCAAATGCTCAGCTAACATAACATACTAACTCCCTTGAAACTAAGGAAGCTGTCCCAATTTATAGCAGCACAACAATGGTCTCAACGTATTTGACATGTTTTTGCCTGGCCAGAAGCTACCATGCTATCATGCCCTCTTAGTACCACAGTCCCTTCATAGCTCTGATTCTTTATCTATCTCATCTAGGTAATATTCATCGTCAGTGGTGGTGTCACTGTCTGAGTCCGAATAAGCGGCTGGGTCTTCCACGTAGGTATCAGTCAGCTCTCGGGGGGATGAAGCGGCTGATGACATTTTGCTCCCAGCAGAACTCGAGCTTAGAAACTGATCCCTGTTTATAGAAGAGTTCTCTGTATCTCTGAAAGCACCAGGGTTATTAAGAAGACATGGTCTCCATAATCGCCCTTCTGTGAGTGACCTCTTGATGTTTTCCAGGAAAGCCAGTTGTTGCTCTTTGCCAAATATACCAAATTCCACAGACGGATACATTAAATTTCTAGTGCCGTAGCATTTTCCATCATCTGACGCCCAGTTTTCATTCTCGTCACAAGACAACAGCTCTGAGTAAGATTTGAATCTCTTCCCATGTATGCCATCTTTGGGTAGAACACTGCTTCCCGAGGCAGAGGTCTCAAGGGAATCTCGAGCACAAATGCTCTCAGAGAGGTGACGCTCACGCTGACTTTTTGCATGGCTCTTGCGCAACTGATAGCTATTGAGGTTAGCGTTTTCTAAGCCAGTGGGCTGAGAGGTATTTTGATGCTGACCAAGCACTGTCTGGGAAGTCAAGTTTTGCTCTGGACATGTGTCTGCCTGCAAGCAGTTATTTACATAGGTGTTTGAGTTTTTGTCAGTTAAAAGTGGCGAGGGAGGAGCGCAGGCATGACTGCTAGGTCTTCCTTTCTCTTCATCCAGTGGGTATGAGGTAGTAGCACTGGGAGCGATGGGCTGGCTTTTGCTTTCTAACCCAAGATCAAGTGTTTGGGAATTCTTATTTCTTGTGGTTACTGCTTTATCTGGAAATAGGGTTGTGAGTTTTGGCCTATTTTCCACTTTCACTACAGTTTTTTGAGGACTGATGGCTTCCTTCTCGGTGTATGAACTTGTAAAAGGCCTCCTTTTGGTGCTGACAAGCAAAGAAGGATCATTCTGATTTTCAGTCTTCTTAGTCTCAGCTGTTCTTAGTCTTGGCATATTCTTATCAGAGTTCAGACTATGATTCTGATTTTCACTGTCCAACTCCAGGAATGGCTGGGAATCCACTGAAATCAATGAGTCAAGGGACATGTTGACCTCTAAAGAACTGGCACTTCCATCATTCTGTGAAAAAATGTTACTTATCTGTGGTTTGGGGGGTAAATTTTTACTTGAAAATTTACGACTTGTTTTGTAAACAGCTGCCAATTTATTTTTAATTGAAGGTCTGTTTTTCCTTTTTTCTATATCTTTGACTTTGTCTCTTGCGCAGTCAGAGAGAAGCTTGTTCTCATCTTCTGCACTCTGTGTTATCTTCTTATCTTGTGTAACCCTGGGAACTTTAATGTTCAGGTTGCCTTCACTATGCCTCTCTGATTCCTGAAAACTGCTGTAAACTTTACCCATATGAGAACTCTGTGAGTTTTGCTCTTTCTTAATTTTTGAATTCTTTACTTCATCTGTATCTGTGCTAGCCACTTTGTCTAGCTGAAGTAATGGATCAGCACTGGAAGCTGTGCTTACATCAGATGTTTTGCTCTGAGACTCTGGAAGCACTTTGCTACAAAAGTTCAAACCATTTTCTTTCTTTCTTGAACTGTCAGCCCTTAATTGCAGTCCATTAAATTTATTATTACACAGAGGGGTGGTTCGGTGTAGGAAGTTTACTCTCTGTTTATCTTGGGTGCTATCCCTGTGCATGTCTTCCCCAGGAGTAAGTGGCACATCAACATGCTCTGCGTTACCACTCCTTCCAAGGGAACTCTTCTCTCCAGAGCGGAGGAGTAAACTGTTCAGATTTTTCTTGTTGTTCACTTTTGGGGGCTGAGAGCAACTTTCAGAGCGTCCCTTCTGTATAATATTTTTATTTGTTGAAGTAGAATATAAACTATTCTCTAAATGTCTGCCTGGCTTGGGAGGGGTTGATAAAGTGGACATTAGTGGTGTGGCTCTTTGTAAAATTTCCTTCTTTTCTTTTAGATGTGTTTCTGCCCTTTGGCTGCTTGAAGCATCAGAAATGGCCTTCCCTGACTTAGCCACTATTGCAGTGGATTGTGGGCCACCAAAAGAAATTTCTTTTGTCACCACGTCAGAAAGCACATTTTCTGCTAGTGAAAGATATGCTGAATTATCTTTCTTCTTAGTTACCCCACTCACTGACTTCTCAGAGCTAGGGGATAAGTGAGAATTCTCTTCTTCACTATCAACAGCAGTTCTTAAATTCTGAGGTGTAACCAGAACTGAAGATACTTGGTCAGAAGAATATGAAGGCACCTCTTTTTCTGAAGTAGTAGGGAAAAAAACATTTGCTAAACTGACATCATCTTCATTTTTCTTGTTTTGTATTCCTGGTGACTGAGCATTTTCTTTGGGACAAGGTAAATCTGCATCCTCTGAATTATCTCGGAAGAGGCTACAAAATGTTCTTGAATGCCTCCGTGGTAATGTGTAATAAATTGAAACTAATTCATGATACTTGACATGATCTTCATCAACACAAACTGTAAATGTGCTTGTGGTTTTATATTTCTGCAAAAAATTTCCCCCCTCCTTATAATCTGAAAACACAGAGGATTCTCTTCTACTTAGATGTTTACATCTGTCTGTGAGATCAACTGATGCACTACTACTTACTGAATCATTAATACTTTTGGTTAAAGGACTGGGGTAATCTTTGTTACTTGTAGCAGCATTTAATGATGCTGATGTTAAAAAGGAACATTTTGGATCTAAACATGACACATCTCTTTGATTAGAATAAAAGGTGTCAGCTCTATGTGGAGTTTCAGACCTTAAACAATCATATGCTGTTCTACTTTCTCTAGGTAAAGAGATGGGCGTATCTGACATAATACTACCTGCAATGCTAGCTGATTTTCTAGGCAGAGTGTAATAAATAACAAGGGGGTCAGAAGATTTGGAGCTGTTTCTACCAGGGGAGCCAGTAACACTGCAGCTACTGGTATGTCTCGGCGAGCTGTCTTGCTTGCGGAACCTTCCAATACAAGGTGAAGTACTCCTCATTTCTCCAGTTCCTTTTTCAAGGCAAAAATAACTTAAACTATTTTCAGAGGTATTGGGGTCTCCATCAAAGCTATGCATATAAATACTTCCAGGATTTCCATTTCGTGAAGAACTACTAGTGAATTGCCCATTATAGTCCTTAGTAACTAAAGTGCTTGCATTTTGCAGTGTTTCCTGTGAAATCTGTTTGCTAACACCTGTTCTGCTCACTTGAGCTGTTTTCCCCTCTTCTGCTCGAGATTTAGTAACTGTGCAATTTACTGAAAAGCTAGGTAGTGTTCCTAAGCATTTAGAATCGTCTTTATGAGAAAGTGCTTGTGGAGAGTTTTTTGAGAAACTAGATGAGCACTCAGGAGGACAGGACAACATGCCTTGACAGTTTGCTAATTTTTCAGTGGATAGAGCAGAAGGAACATTCAGTAGTGAGGACTGTCTCTTTGGAGTAGCTTCGCTAAGGGCTTCTGCACTCCAATTACCCTGCTTGATGCTCTCTCTTTGTGCTGCATAATGCAGATTATGTTCCCATTGTTTCTGACTTGGAAGAAAAGGTTCCTTCCTGCTCTCATCAGCTGGCAAAATACAGGGAGGCTGACTGAACACACTGTTGGGTGGGCAATCGTTTTCCTTCATTTCTAAATTTCTTTTATCACCATTTGATGTATAAATTTTTGCAGCATCTCCTCTGGCAGTGGCTTGGGTTTGTCTCTTTGATGTCATTGTGTTAAAGAGAGATACATCCCTTTGCCACATGGCAGAAGCAGGGCTGTTAGAGGAAAAACTCTGTGCATTGATGTAGCTTGTATCTGCTTGTTGAGGAACTGACTGTAACAGCATGTCTTCATCTGGCTGTTTCATGCATTCAGCCTTTTCCAGGTGTGCAAAATCTGCCTTAGTACTCCTTTGGGTAACAACAACTGAATTCCTGTTCAGTCCTGTAGGTTTTGGTTGGTCCTTTGAATTGGGAAAGACTGACTCATCAGTTCTGATACCATATGAAGAAACAGAAGAGTTACAACCTAGCCAAGGCTGACAGCCCTCAGTGAATTCTGAAAAAGTTCTGTTTGCAGTTCTTGTCATCCTTTTGATACTTGTATTTTCTGGAGAGTACATGTGAAAATCATTCTGCAGGCGCTGTGAACCAAACTTGGCATTCTTTGTATGTGCCCACTGCTGGTCATTTAAATTAGCCATAAACACTTCAAAGCTGGCATCAGGGGAAACAAACACTTCATCACTGTAACACTGAGGAATATCAGCCCAAGAATGATAGCTGTCTTTCCTTCCATAAGAAGAGTTTTTGTGGTTTGCATACAACTTGCCATGAGAAGAGTTATCTCTATAGTAGGATCTAGAGAGGTTATTTTCTGATTTGTACAAAGGATAGTTTTCCCAGTTATCAAAGGGCAATGGAGAAGTAGCTTTGTCAGGGCAGCTAACTCTACTAAAGCAATTACTGCTTGAAATAGATCTTCTATAGTGGTGTTTTGAGTGGTAACTTGGGTATTTCTTAGTTTCTTGTAAAGAGCTGGGATATCTACCATGGTCTGTAGCATGAAACTCCATCAGTGACTGAGTTCTAAACATTTTTTCTGGAGTTTGTTCAGAAGAGTCCGGTGTGTTGTTCCATACAATGGAAGACAGAGGAATTCTCTTTGGGTTCTGTCGACCAAACCTTGGTACAAAACCATTCTTGCTCTCCCTTGCCAGTGGATGCTGTAAACTAGATGCTGATAGCTGATCAGAAGATACTGATGATGGACATCTCCGAAGAGAACACACAGAGTAACTTCTGCCAGCTGTATCCCTGTTCATGCAACTCTTGTGCCTAAATCCGCTGTTCTGTGTTACGGAAGGGGGATATAGGCTCCCTTCTGAAGACCGTCCAAAAGAAACTGAAGACAGCCTCCTACGATGCAGACGAGGATTTCCATCGATTGCATCACCATAACTGCAATCTTCTTGAAAGGCTGTTTGGTGCCAGTTTATATATGCACTGTGTAACTTCCTTGGTCTGATGAAAATCTTGTGTTCATCTTTGGCCCTTAGTGTTCTCAGTCCATCTGGGAAAAATGTGCTAGGCATGTCACTCCAGTCATTTCTCTGTTGCTCCCTACTAGCAGTCTGCCTCTTCGAAGTAGGGAATGCACTACTGCTTTGGGTATTTGATGCACTGCTGGTAGAAATGGTCCTGTCCAAAGGGTCTTGGGTTTGTTCCTGGGCCAGTTGGTCATCCAGATCACTTAGAACTGCACAGGGGGAAAAAAAAAGATACTTGGTTTTGTTTTCTTTAATAATCTTCTGACTTATTATGTTAAAAAGTTTCATGTACTACATTAATAATCAGAAGTGGCTTTAAAAGGAGTCAGCTTCTCAGCATTCATAACCCTTCCCAAACCACACATTCTTCCTCCATAGGACCTTTCAGCAGTCACCCATTATGACTACAAGAAAAAAAATGCTCTCCTCCATGACTGCTCTTTATGTAAATGTTAGTCTTCATGCTATTTAAAAGAAGAACAAAACAATTTTAAGTCTTAGTTCTCACTCACACATTGTATGTGTGTGTGTGTGTGTAAACCTTCCAAATACAGTTTGTAAGCAAAAAAATCCCTGAAAAGAATTCACTAGGCAAACATGGACCTTACTGTGTGTTCACAAAGCACAGTTATGATGTAACTGTAAGAAAACAGAATCCTGCAAACCATCAAACAAGCATATTCAGTAGTCTGACATGTCCACTGTTACTTTCATTCATAAAAGAAGTTATCTTCTGAATTGTAGTCTATTACACTTAAATTAGCACTGAAAATGGCATTTTCTGCATAAGAAAGGGTAATTAAATAGTTAGGAACCCGTGATTCAATCTAGCAACAAATATATATTTATATACATATATATTGGCAACCTCATCAACTGGAATGAAACTCTTTATAGCTCAATTAACCAAGATATTCAGTCAGAAGACTGACAGCAACATATTAAAACTATTTTTATTGTCAAAACAAATTATGCCTTTGGTAATTGTTCTGGTATTTTGAAAATACCACACATAATATACAATGGATATGACTGTTTTGTTACAGAATTTCCTGATCCACTTAAATACTTAAGACTGACTGATCAGTCATTACAGATCTGTGCTAACAGTACAAAATCATTAAGAAAGCACTGATAAGTATGTAGAGTTGGAATAAAATGTGATCAAAAGGTACTAAAATTCTCCATTTTTCTCAGTTTCTCTTCAGCACACAAAAGAGAAGACTCCTGAGAAACTCAGCTTCGAACAAGAAAAAAGATGAGTTGTTTCTGAGTCTCCCATTGGGAGGACATGAGCCAAGCTAAAAAAGAACCTGCATCTCTTGACTGGGGCTATAAAGGCTCCCAGAAAGCTAAGTGAATGCCATAAACCATCTTGCTTCTGTGGTTTGTGGCTTTATAAAACCAGGCCCAGTAATTCATCATTATCAAAATTATGCATGCAGGAAACTGGGATAGAATTCTCACAGAACCATATGTCTGCATCTAAAGGGTGCAGTATGGACTCCTGACAGAAGGAGCAGAGAGAACTGTACACAGTTATATGTGATTCTTCTGATCTGTATCAGTATGAGATTAAATGTATTCTAAGAGTAATCAGTGACATCTCTTGAAGTCAGTGTTGGAGTAGACATTCTGTGGTCAAGGAGAAGAAAAAGTAGCCACTGTGCTAGAAATGAGCCATGTCTACAAAGCACGTGCTTTTGCAGAAAATTGTCTCAAACCACGGTCGCTTCTGGTAACAATACTATCAGAACAAAATGAGGACACACACTTACCACTGAAAATCTCCTTCTCTAGCAGTTCGTTCCATTCCAGTGTACTTTTCTCCATTGTTTCATTTTGGTGTGTATCAGAAGAATGACCACTTGTTTCAGTTGAGATTGGGGAATTACACATTTCAGCCTGTGAAAAATTGTAAGGTAACCTGGTTTCAGTCCTACATGTGGGTTCAAATCACATTTCACATGCCACATCACAAATTGTGTCATAAGTCCCAGAGGTGAGCAAACTCTGTCAGTCCATTAAATACTGTATTATTAGAGTACACAACTGAGGGTTGTTAAGTTGCATGCATTTTATAGACTTCTACACATATAATAAGGAGAATTACTCATCTTGTCATCATACTGTAGCATGTTTTGGAGACGGGCATAGTTTACTTATTTTATCCAAATGCATTCTTTTTGCACTGTATTCCTTAATGCATTGTATCTCTCAATTTAGTTTTCCCCATTCACTTCTTCTTTGACCAGTGTATTTTAAAATTCACCCACTGACCTCCCAACAGAGATTTAATAATTTAACACTACAGTCCATTTTCTTATTGCAAGACAGCACTTAGTGGTAAAAGTGGGAAAAGTGTCATCCTATTCCCCATCTGTGTTTGGATCACATGTTAAACTGGAGAGGTTCTATCCCACCCATATTTCTCTCAGCTCCCAGTCTCAGATGGTAGAAGTGCAGATAACTGTTTAACTGCTGAACTATTTTAGCTGAAACTCTTCCTCCTTTTTCAAAAAAACCCACACTACTACTTTGTTGTTCATTATATTCATAATATTTTACTCATCTAGCTATAATACAGGTTTATATAATATGTTTATATAACAGGCAGTATTCTCTGATAAGATCTTTGCTCAGTCATATATTAATATAGATTATTCCTTTGTTTTTGAAATATGAGAGAAGGGAGGTGGCCAGTTTACATCCTCTGTGCCTTTGATTATACACTGTATACATTCTTAGTCCCCTCTGTGGTTATACCACCCAATTGAAGATGAGGAAAAACATGCTAGTAATACAGGGTAATAAAACAATTAAAATAGAAAATATAATCCTTGGAAGAAAATCTGTTATTTCAACAGCATGCGCTTAAAGTACATCAGAAATAAATCTGTTGTTTTATCCTTAAAATGAGCTCGTGCTTATAAAATGGAACATACATCAAAAAAAAATTTCCTACTTCAAAATTTACATTTACATGGTAACTCTGTGCATGGAAATGTTGCAGAAGAGGTTCTAGCCTACTGCCTGCCCAAGCCAGCTACTCTTTTTCATCCTTGTACAAATGAAATGAAACAAAGTAAATACACTAGATTATTGTTCAGTGTAAGTTTTGATCTATTTACAGACCGGTTACAGTTGCCAAGATATGTGAGGGTCTTGACCTAGGAAAAGATCCATGCAATTACTCTGTCATTATGAGAGAACTGAGTCTGGCAGAGCTAGACTTAGGGCCTAGCTAGGAAAGCTTTGGACTTCTATAGCTAACAGGCAAGCTCATTCTACCACATGCAACAAGTTCACAAAACAGACATTTTACTCAGCATTTAAAACAAGAACTGCAAAAATACTGTTTAAACGGATGTTAAAGCAACAGCCTAAACCAAGGGGACTAGTTTTTGAAAAATCTGTATTTAAGCATTTCAGACAATAAATTGATAAGCTACTTACCGTTGCCATTTCTTCCACTTTTGAGGATAGGCTAGCAGAACTGTCACATCTGTAGGCAGAGGGATTTAAATGTTGGCTTTGAAAAAGAACTTCATGTAATTTCATCAGGTAGTGAATATCCAGAAGCTTCTAATTTTAACAACTATTGAGAAGCATCTGAAGAAAACTTGCTCTATGAAGAATTCATCCTTAACTTCCCCCCACCAAAATCCTACAAAAATAGACTGCTGGGAAAACGTACCATTCCGTTTGGCCTTGCCAGCTGACAAATTTCAGAACTGCACAGCCAAAAATAACTCAACCTACTGACATCTCAAGGTCTGCAACAGCCATAAAGTAGTTGTTTCAATCCAGCATTATGGTAAGATGGTATTAGTTCTTTTTCCAAACAACAATAATTTAGTAGGTACTACTCATAGCCTAAGTGATATACTTGTAAATCTCTGAGTGGTTTGCATCTGCAATTCTATTGTTTTTCTTTTCCATTTCACCCTGCTCAGATGCAGAGCTATGCCCTGTCCCTGCAAAGAAGGAGAGATAGACAGCAGATTGTTTTTGGTGTGAACTTGGGAACTTGCTGCTACTCACCCAAAACAGCCTTTATAGAACAATTTTTAAGACATGGTAGAAGGCTCATCTGCTTTCCTAAACTATTTAAGACTGCAAGGGCTTGGCAGAGAACTGGCTCGAGCATCCATGAGTAATGCAGCGGTTAGAACAAACCGAGAAGCCCTGAACATAAAAAGTACTCTGTTCAATGGGGTGACTTGCAGACAAATACAAAATAAACTAAAGAAACAAGAACAGGACTTGACTTCACTGAGTCTATTTGAGTCTGCAGATCCTTGTTTTACAACTAAGCAAACCCCATCCCTTCAAAAGCCCTGAAGGAAATGTTGTTCAGCCTGTGCTTATTGCCAGTTCTTCCTTGTCTCAGAAACTTTTTTTTCCCAGGAAGTTAATTCTTGGGAGAAAATGAAGTAGGGAAAGATGGTTCTGCTCAGTCCTGTTTGTCTCAAAGTCTTTTTGAATGACCTTGTTCTTAGGCTCTTAAAAGCTCCCTGTGCTCAGGGAGACTACTTTATTGTGCTTCAACAGCAAGTATAAACCGGCTTGTTGGCAAGTTCTTTGTGGCCCAGCCTTTCCTCCTGAAGTGCTTTGTCATTTGTTTGCAATGTGCTTGCAGGCAGGGAAGAACAGTTGAAAGGTGCAATTTGTTTTTGCTTCTGTAATTGTGAACTGTAAAACCAGGATTCCTCTCTGACATGGGGTCCAACTGAAACCAAACAAGCCTGTTGACTTCAGCAGGCTTAGGATTTGGCTAGACAGTCTGATTCTGAAATTCCTATTTTTTCCTTGTAGTTTTGAATAAAAACAGCCATTAAATCAGTGGGTTACCTCTCCCTTTGAATGAAGTTTACAGAACCAGAACTCAGAAATGTGTGTAGCTCTTCCTTTAAACTTACATAGAGTTGAATATGTTTTAATGCTTTTAAAACAAATTAAGAATGAAACTTACATTTCAGAGCGTTTACAATGATTTCCTGCAAATTAAGTTCAGTAAAATCCTGTGGCTTAGCAAGCTACCTTAGTTTTACTTATATGCATAACAAAAATGCAAAAGCTTTATTAGAAGCTTTCTTCTTCAGCTTTAGTGTGCAAAGCCACTCTTTGACAAAGCCCAAGAGCGCAAAGCTCTCCTCACTTGATGTTGTATTAATTTAAGCTCCTTGCAATGAAGCTACATGAAGTAGACATGTTAGTTAGAACTGTCAGTCAGAAAGGTCTTCTGATAGTCTAAGCAAAATTTAAATTTTCATTTGCACCTGTGGCACTGTTCTAAATTCATCCATGTCTTTACTGCCACTGTTCTCTCAGAAATAACTGGTCATTGCCTCCTGCTTTATTTTTCTCCCTGCTAACTTATACAAACAAGGTTATTTTACTCTTTTCCCTATGCCAATCTCTCCATTTCCCAAACCGCCTCATTATTTTCTAGGAACATTTTTAATTTTTCCAGCATTTCAAAATAAAAGTTTTGCTTACTTTCAGAGAAATATTGCTTAATTTTAGGAAACAGTAATTCAGTTTCTTTTCTGGTTAATGATATTGAGCAATGTTTACATTATTTTGCACACAATGCACACACATATACTTGTAAATATTGTCTATTATTCATAAACAGGAAAGAAATGAAACTGATGTTCAAGTTCAGAAATCCTCGCCATCTGGAAAATACTACTCCATATGGAAAACAAGAAATTATATTTTATACTTTTCCACTTACATACATATGTATCTTTTTAATGATAATCAAATGTATGATTAAAAGTAAAAGATGACTATCACTACTGGTAACAATAATAAAAATCCATGAATTGAAATCTGCTGCGAAATACTATTTCCACAGAGGCAAGGCACCTGTCTTCCCCAGGCTACCTGCAAGCTGTCTAATGTCAGTATAATCCATTTTCTTCAATCCTGTTCTTATCAGTACTACACAAGAAGCCAACTAAAAACCAAATGCATAACTCACATATGCTGAAAACACAATTAAACAGCGTTTTTGGACGAATCACACTTACATATTAGAAACTAATAAGGATGAATTCAAGAACACTGACACCTTTGAACCAAAAGTGATCAAACATTTCACTGCCTTCAGACTACAGTTACAAACCTGGTATTAGCATCTTCTGTATCTCCATGTAAGTGCACTCCTTCCTGCAGCATCCATAATTTATTCTTGGAGTAAAACACCACCGCAGCTGATGAAACTGTCGCTCCAGAACTTAAAGGACCCTCTAACCAGCCATTAATGTTTAGCCATTGAAAAGCTTCTGCCAGTTAGGCTTACTTACAGGATTTACAGTGCTGCGTCCTATAGTGTTTCACTAGCTCTCCAAAATAACTCTACCTGGTGAGAGGCAGATTATTTCACTGCTTTGCCTATGCATAAAGCTAACCACATGCCACGGCAACACCTAGAAGAGGGTGGGGGAAGTTTTCAACACAGAGGCGTGACTAGAAAATGTAGCAATCAGCTCAGTTACACGTCAGGATTGACTTGTTTATTTTTCAAATTATGCTCGGTCAGAAATCAAAGGCATCTGAACCTGAGATACGACAGGTTTTCCATGGAAAAGCCAGATAAACACACAGGAAAAAGCTGATGCAATGAGTAGGCACGGTTTGGTTTTTTTGCCTTCTTAAATTAAATCATTTCAGCGCTTAGATTGTACAGCAAAGCCTAGACCTTCATGTGTGCATTGGCTACCTCAGTGTTCACCAGGATAAAGCACCCTTGAAATCTGAGTCTCAGTTACACAAGTGTCCCTTTATTCTTCAGGGAAGACTGTGGCCCAGCATTGCTGTGTTCCAGGACGAGGGGCATTACGAGGTCACAAGAAAGAGGAAGGAGAAGATGACAGGTATGGGGCAGTGTTAACACTGCATATTCTTTTTCTGTGTTGTGTTGTTATGTAAGAGAATTGTTACCAGTGAACATCCACAAAGCTAACCTCACAGCCTCTACTCAAACCTCTCCTTAAATCTCCTGCTTTGATACAAACACTCCACAATAGCAAGCTGCTCTGTTACAAAACCTACATATCAGACTAATCATAATTTCTTTAGAGGCTTACATTCCCTCTCACTGTTTATTACAGCTGTTCCTTGTTTTACCATCGTGCCAGCAGGGAGCCCCAGGCACAGACCAGAATACCAATCTAAGACTCACTGAATGAAAACCAGCTTTTTGTACCGAACATCTTGTACCTTTATACTTAGATTTCACAGCACTGCACAATGCAGCTCTACTTGTGATTGCCAGTCCCAAGCATTACTCTAAGATGCACACAAGAATAATAAGACTTCATTCACCTGTTGCTGAAATAGGGCCATACAGGACAAAAGTTAAGAGAGAACAGGCAGCCTAGCCAGCCTGAGCGTAGCTTATCCCCCCCACCCCATTCCCTCTGAACAGCAGCTTTAACCCTGGGAATGGCAAAGGAGAAGGATGCTCTTTGAACAGCAGCTCCAGAGCTGGGTACGAGACCATTTTTGTTCAGATCCAGCTGAAACCAAAGCACTGACAAAGCATAGAAGGCAAAAGCGCCAAGAGCCGTCCAGTTTGCATGGCTGGAGCTAAAGCTGCAGGGCTGCCTCTAAGCTGCCTCTGGGCTAGAAATGGTGGGAACTGATGCAGCAGAGCTGCCTGGGGCCGGTACTCTCTGCCGTGACTTGGGAAAGCTATGCTTTCCTATTGTATCACAGCCATAGGGCACCAGATCCCCATGCACCTTACACCGTGTGTCCTCTTGAGAAGGAATTCAATAGGATACAGCTGCTCCTAAGTCTATGGTCTTTCATATACTTTAAGTCTTTATGCAAAACCTGAGCAAAATAGATTTAGCCAGGAGACTCTAACTATTGCTTGTGACCTAGTCCTCTTTGGACACAATACAGATCATCTCTCATTACATGACCAAGTAAAATCCCAATCTTCCCAATGAAGTGAAAAGCAAGAGACTGGAAAAATAATTTAACAACCTTTTCTAAGCAAAACACAGAACAATCATACACTTTTTTAAAGCTGGAAATAATGTGTGTTCTGATTACAGCTCACCGTGTTTGCTTCTGAGTCTGGGTTTTCCTCGATTTTCTAAAGGAGGAAAGCCAAGCAAAAGGTGATCTGAACCCCAGAAAGGAAGCTGAAGTGCTCTTTTGTGCTTGAGGATTTGTGCGGGATGACATTTTTATTTCTTTATGATCTAAAAACATGATAAAAAGCACATTTGTTTCAAGTTCTTAATAAATACAGTATTAAAATATACATATATGTTATGTCTTCATAAACAATTTTCTTTTGCTTACCTTTTATGTCAGGAAAATCCAGTTTTGACATTTTTGGACAGACTATGTGACATGCTGGTTTATAATGACTAACTAGAAGACAGAGAAAGATAAACAGGTCTAACGTTTCAAAAGGTATTATTGGTTCTGGGTGATGCACGTGAGATACATGAGGCTGATTTTCAGAAAGTAATCAGCACTCAATCACTCAAAAATCGTAACTGTTTTAAAATACAGGCAAAACAAACATTTGAAAATTGAGGCACCCACAATCATTACTCACTTTCTTTTCACATTTGTAAGAAATACAAATGTGACAACCCAGAGTATACAATGACTTAACAGACTATAATGTAACTACATAACACTAACTCAGACTAACATGTCCTCTGTATCACAGAATTCCTTACAATGGGATTCCTGTGGCCACTGGAGCACCTTTTTTTTTTCTGCTACAAACTGCATATCAGAACTATACTTTCAATGCAAGGTATCGTGAATTATTTCTTTGGCAAGGTTATGACCTGCTTTTTTCAAATGGTATATAAACTCAGTCGGCCTGTAAAAGCAGCTGGCATTTGGTGTGAAGGTGAGGAGGACTATCACTCATAGATCCGGGAAAGAAGCTGCAGGGTCTGCTACACACCACAGGGAATTGGAGAACATAAAGAAACTTGTAAGACTTCACTCAGAAACACAGCATTACATTTTCTTTTCCTTTTAAAACAACACATGCCTGAAACAACACAACAGCCTGAAAATGGCTTATCCAATGACTGTAGGAGAAAACAAACCCAGAAATTAGAGCTAAGTGTCATTTATTACAGTGGCAAGGGGCAGCATTTGGGATGTCATCCAAAATGAAGTGAATAATTCTTGTCATGTGATTGAAATCCTGTGTGTAATACATGGCTTTCCTTTTGGTGACAATCACTGTGTACTTCAAAATGCCACATTCTTTACCCCTTTCAGAGCCTAACCTCTTGGTGGCATTGACTTGACAATGCAGGTGACATCAGAAGAGTCCTAATAGTGCTCTGCTGTAGCCAGGTCTAGGGATGTAGCAAGGCTTGCAGGTAGAAGTAGTACCTTTTTTAGCCAACTTATACAGTTGGGAAATATCAGACAAACCTCTGAGGTACACAACCCCTTCTTCAGATCTGAAATAGAAACAGGAGCTTTCAAAGTTAAATACCAGAGAAGAGTTACATGGAGTTTATTTAGCTAAAACATCAATTAGACCATCTCTGAAAGAGAAAAATAGTGGGTAGCTGTGGTCGAGAGGGGATGTTGGGGAAAAAAGGTCAGGAACGACTGAGATCTGTTCTGTGTAGGTCTGTAGTATCAGGGAAATTTTTATGGTTTCACTTTTCTTTTGAATTACATGCCTCTGCTTCCAGTTGTTATGAAGGACAAATAGGAAGAGCTCAAAGAAAAACATGCAGAAGTATGAACAGAATAAAACCATAAATTGTGCATGAAAACTGTCTGGATGGAAGATGAAAGTACAGAATACCATGCTTTTCATAGAGACACCATGTTTCTTGTGCATATTCATTTTGGGTGGGCATCAGAACCTGTGAAATGAGATCTCAAGAAATTGCTTTCTGGTCAGGCCAACTTTTCAGGCTTTGACAGCTTTGACACTCACCCTGATAATAAGCATTGGCATGCCTTCAGCCCAGTGTTACCAGAAGTTTTCCACTGGTATATTCAAACCTTTCTCGCCCAAACCCACCTACTTATTCCAAAGTTATTTAGGTGGTTTTAGTTTTTTAAGAAAAGTAGGTAAAACCAAATGTTTTTGTGCTGGTTTTGGCTAGTATAGTTAATTTTTTTCCATAGTAGCTTGCATGGGCTATATTCTGGATTTGTGCTGGAAGCAGTGTTGGTAACACCGGGACGTTGTAGTCACTGCTGAGCAGCACTTACACAGAGTTAAGGCCTTCCTGCCTCTCACCCCACCCTACAAGCAAGTAGGCTCAGGGTGCACAAGGAGTTGGGCAGGGACATAGGTGGGACAGCTGANACAGCTGAGCCCATCGGGTCCGGACCCAAGGGACATTCCAGACCATATGGCACCTTGCTCAGCATATAAAGCTGAGGGGAGAAGAAGGAAGGGAGGATGTTCAGAGTGTTAGCGTTTGTCTTCCCAAGCAACCGTTGTGCGTGATGGAGCCCAGCTTTCCTGGGGATGGCTGAACACCTGCCTGCCCACAGGAAGTGCTAACTTAATTCTCTGGTTTGCTTCCTCATGTGCAAGGCTTTTCCTTTACCTATTAAACTGTCTTTATCTCAACCCATGAGTTCTCTCACTTTTAGCCTCCTGCCCATCCTGATGGGGGTCAAGTGAATGAGCCACTGGATAGTGCTTAGCTGATGGCTGGGGTTAAACCACAAGAGTCCTTTAGGATGCCCAGTGTGGGGCTCAGAGTGTTTGAGATAAAGGCAGATTTCAGTGGAATGTGCTAGACTGAATTATCACTGTTCTTGCCATTTAGCTATTAATTGACAGGCTCCTGTGCTTGCCATGGGGCTTGCTTGCCAGACTGTATATTAGAGCCTAGTGCTCCTTGGTGGAATGGTCATGTGCCATGGTTATGGTGTACCTCTGAAGGGACTGTGACCAAGAATAAGTCCATAGAAGGTATACCTCAAAGCATCTGTGGCTGTGCATGCGGTCATGCTGGAGAACCTCAAAGTGTGTGGCCATGGATAAGACCACGACAGAGCAAGTATCCCCCTGCAGGGACTGCAACCATGGGTAAAGCCATGTTGGAGTAGCTGCATTTCTGAAGGCATTGTGGCCCATGGAGGAGGCCATGCTGGAAAAGGTGCACCTCAGATGGACTGGGGCTGTGTATAAGTCTATGCCGCAGCAAGTATATCCCTGGAGAGACTGTGGCTCTACTTGGAGCAGGTGTACCCCTGAGAGACTGCAGTATATGGGGACACATATACACATTATGTGTATGTCATACTGTGTATGTCCCCATACACAGTATACACATTCTAAGCTGGAGCAGAGGCAAGGTGAAGGCAGCGGGGTGGTTAATGGGGATACACTGGATAGTGTGGGACCTGAGCCTGATGTAAATGGTAGGGAATAAGGAGTAAAGAATGTGCTGGGTTTGGCTGCTTTAATTATTTCCATAGTAGCTAATATGGGGCTATGTTCTGGATTTGTGCTGAGAACAGCGTTGATAATTCAGGGATGTTTTCCTTACTGCTGAGCAGGGCTTACACAGAGCCAAAGCCTTTTCTGCTTTTCACCCCACCCCATCAGCAAGTGGCTTGGGGGTGCACAAAGAGGTGGGAGGGGACACAGCTGGGACAGCTGGCCCCAGCTGATCTAATGGGTATCCCATACCATATGGCATCATAATCAGCATATAAAATCTAGGGGAAGAAGAAGGAAGGGGGGGACATTCACAGTGATGGCATTTGTCTCCTCAAATCACCGTTAAATGTGATGGAGCCCTGGAGATGGCTGAACACCTGCCTGATCATGGGGAGTGGTGAGTGAATTCCTTGCTTTGCTCACTTGTCTGCATGGCTTTTGCTTTATCTATCAACTGTCTTTATCTCAATCCACTTTCACCCTTCCAATTCTCACCCCCTCTCACTGTGGGGGAGCGAGTAAGTGGCTGTGTAGTGCTTAGCTGCCAGCTGGGGTTAAACCACAACCTTTTTTACAGTGCAAACATCACTCCTTTGATTGGGAAACTACCACTGTATTTATTATAATTATAGAAACTTCATTTTGATTAATAAAGAATTTTTCTGCAGTGAGGACAACTAATCACTGGAACAGCCTCCTCAGGGACATGGTAGAGTCCCCACCACTGGAGGTTTACAAGATGTGACTGCAGATGGTGCTAAATAATCTCATCCAGGTTCCTTTTCCTATGAAAAGTTGGACCTGAAGATCATCTGATATCCTTCCAACCTGGGCCATGCTATGATTCTAACTATGGCATAACAATATCAGGGATTTTCTATTGTGAATCCCAACTCTGCTTTCAACAGAATCTGATTAAAGAAATGTACCCATTTTGAAAATATATCTTTGGCAAAACTTCAATATGAGAAGAAGCTCGGTGCAATTTCAGAAACTCCTTAACTATCACACTCTGACATGCTGTAAGACATTGGTTTGGTGATAAGGAAATGGACAAATGCAACTCACTGGTGTTTTTGCTCTTCCTTAGCTGATGCTCTAATGGTGGTTTTAGCATTCTATTGACATCAATGTAATTCTGAAATTTTCTTCTTTTTATTTCTTCAAACCATTCTCCAGTCACTCCCTGCAGCCCTTTTTCAGACTTCTTTCTCTTCAGAAGTTTGCTAAAAAGGAAAAAAAAATTAAGCCATTTTAGATATTACAGGCCCATCATTAGGAAGACTCCCTATTGTTCATTAAAGTATTTACAGTGTATCTCTACATATAATGACTTTTACAAAGCCAGTGAGACATGATACATTGACAGCAATCACACAAAAGTTTTAGTGACAGCAACATTCTACAGTTTAACAAATGAGATTATGTGATCAGGTTAAGTGGATGACTCATATGCTTGCATTATTCTCTTCCTTGAGGAAGTGCATCTTTCTTCCTTGCAAGAATAAGGCAATTCATATGCATTCTAAAACTAATTGAAAGTAAGATTAAGTTGATCCAATAATCAAATTTGAATAAATAACACTCTAAATAAAGCCATTTTTGAGATATTTATTCACTCATTTAAGTAGAAGCAATAACAAGATTGTTTTTATTTTCAAGGAGAACATCACTGACACCTTGACATTGAGGTGTCTACACGTAGAAAACGACACATTTTCTACGCAAAGGAGAACAATAAATTGTGAACTCAGCTAATAGATATTCATGCAACATGTTCAACAAGTTTATCACATTTTCCTCTTTCCTTGATGCATAGTGATTCTGTCTGTGTTCAATATGGATGGAGGCAACTAATAATGAATATGAATATGAATGTTCTACAGTGCTGAGGTGCAGAATGAGCAAGCTACACAGGTGGCTGCAACTGAAGAAGATATTTAGTAGCAAGTTCAGCTTTTAGACCAAGAGGTCACAGGAATTAATTGTTTAGCTGGACATAAAGGAACAAAGTACAGTTGCAAAGGAGTGGGAATTGTTCAGGGGACATGAAAAGTTGCTTGTTTTCAAATTACATTACACTAGTGTTGAAAGTATAGATGCAAATATGGCAAATCCACACCCCGACTGATTCTGATGGCAACAAAACAAGACTTCATGCACAGCCTGGAGATGTAATACCAATGTTCGAGCATGGCTTTCATGTAAATCTGCCTCCTTAATCAGTGGTAAAAATCTGTGTCTAGGAATACAGATGCTCTCAGACAACATAAGTTATTTCAGTTATCAATTTAAATAAAAACTCATCTGAGACAATACTACCTCACAAAACAAACTTAAAGTTAAACATCTAATCTGGAAATGGATATATTTTGATCTGTATAGAGTTCATTGTCCATACTAGCCCCTACTGTGCATCTGGTGGCATCTGATGGACAGGAAGGCTGGAGGGAGACATTTTTGAGAAATGAGTAT
>VZRQ01005702.1:189538-205270 GCA_013397975.1 Machaerirhynchus nigripectus
CCCCGAGCGGCGGCCGCCGGCACCACCGCCGAGCGCCCGCTCCGGCCGTGTCCCGGGGCAGCGCTGCCGCCTGAGCGCCCGCGGCGGGGAAGCGACAGGACTGACACAAAAACAGATATTTGCCGCACATTTACGCATTCCAGAGCAAAGGGGAAGTATAAAAACGCTGCAATCGCTCTAACATTGACCATACCAGGCATTGCACGAACATGCCTTGCACAGAGAAATGGAACTAAAGCCTTGCACAAACACTGACTTTAATGCTTAAATACTATAAAGTCTTTAGTGGTACATGCTTAGCATTATCTGTAGTTCTTATCCGTGAATGCACTGCTTTTGNATATATTTTGATCTGTATAGAGTTCATTGTCCATACTAGCCCCTACTGTGCATCTGGTGGCATCTGATGGACAGGAAGGCTGGAGGGAGACATTTTTGAGAAATGAGTATTTCCCTTGAAGAAGATTACACAGTCACATGCACGACTACTAGCCATTCCAAATAAACTTATTACAAAGGCAAAAATGTTAATCATCACAGGTATTACCACACCAGGGGAGTGACTAAACACTGTAAATGTATTGTGCAGCCTGGAACGCAGCCTAGCACCGATGTGAAGCAGGAGGGGATGAACAATGTGCTCTAAAGAGCCAACTCCATGACCTCACTCCTGTGGCCTTACCAAAGGGGATCCAAGATACTGGGAGGAGTAAAAGCACAGAGAGGAAGGCATGAGCTGCTTATGGAGTGGCTGCAGCCACAGCGACTGCCCAGGAAACAACACCATGGCAGTTCTGCTGAAATCCCGAAAGCGGAGAGCGTCTGTTACAATCCATCCCCGCGAGCTTTTAGAACCCAGCCGGGCCGAATCGTTCCTCCTGCGGGAAGAGGCGCTGGGACGGCCGCTCCCGGGGGAGCCGGCGGCGGGGCCCTGGCGCCCCCGAGCGGCGGCCGCCGGCACCACCGCCGAGCGCCCGCTCCGGCCGTGTCCCGGGGCAGCGCTGCCGCCTGAGCGCCCGCGGCGGGGAAGCGACAGGACTGACACAAAAACAGATATTTGCCGCACATTTACGCATTCCAGAGCAAAGGGGAAGTATAAAAACGCTGCAATCGCTCTAACATTGACCATACCAGGCATTGCACGAACATGCCTTGCACAGAGAAATGGAACTAAAGCCTTGCACAAACACTGACTTTAATGCTTAAATACTATAAAGTCTTTAGTGGTACATGCTTAGCATTATCTGTAGTTCTTATCCGTGAATGCACTGCTTTTGAATTGTATTGTCATCCCCAACTCATCAAATAAATCCTTTAAACTGTTTGTGCATATTTACATTTATGCACACACAGAGGCCCATATATGGAATCCCATATATGTAGTTATTTGAGTAACGAATAATTGTAATATGATACATGATATTTAACTGCAATATCGCATGACTATTAAGTATTTCTCCTTCGTGATGACTCCCAGCCAAACCACATCATTTCCCTACACACCTGTTCTGTCAAGTTTACGTGCCCCCTCATGATACTAATGAATGACAGTTGTGTGCCAGAAGGAAAGCTGGTCTCAAGAAGCAATTACAGCAGGAGATGGTATCTGCACTCAGTATTGCAATGAACCTGCCTCTGAGGCAGCACTATTGTTACTCAGATTACACATTATGTATTGAGACACTGCTCTATAGGAGGGTCAAAACACCTATTGCCTTCTAAACCAAATGTACTAATCCTGCTTCCCAGTCTGCTCCATCTGTCCTTACTCCTCATTTGTCTACAGCTACTTTTGTACATTTGGAGCTACTACCTTTTGAGTGAAGACAACATCACTGTTACAGGGAAAAGTACCTATAAATTGTTGTGGGATTGAAGGCAAGTTCATTCCCAGGATTACTTACAGGAGACTGCTCCACAAACCAGAGCAGGCAGCAATCCTAAATGACCTCACAGGTTCATTACCTTTTCCCATCTATTATTCTACACAGCATCTAAACTAATGAATCACTCAGGAGCTATTTCTTCACACTGTTCCTAAAAACATCTCTTCCTTATTGGCACAAGGATGTCCTAGTATTTCTTACAGACATCTCCAGGGAAAAGTTAACCTAAATGTTTGTATGCACTAGACTTTCATGTGGGTTATCATAAATACTGTCAACGGATGTGTAGCCTCCCCTGACACTTCCTGTTAGGATAATAAGGAGCTTTAATTGCTACTGTAAGAGGAAAGGTATTTTCTTTACCATCTTCACCCTGAACATAAAGAAGAACACACGTGTTCAAGGTAGTAGAAACTGGGTTGCCAAATAGGACATCTGGGGACAACGTTGGTTTTTGCAGGGGACAGAGGACTCAATCCCATTTTTGCTAAAGCAGAAATTATGATTCCTATTGAATTTAGCAGAGCAGGATTTGGCCCTAAATGACTCTTACCACACACCTCCTAAGAGAACAAACAAAAAGCAACTACGACAAATGAGGAATTGCACCAGGTGAACAACCGGCAGATCCAATCTGCTCATTGGATCAAAGCTCACAGTGTCTGAAAAGACAAGGCTAAAAGGATTGCAGATAAAAATAGTGTTGAAAGCATTAGATAACAACTACAGCAGGGCAGATAACTTGCAGAAACAGTAACCTAAACCAAGATTTGCTCTTTACTCTGTTCATACTCCTTGCTTTGTCAGGAAGAAAAGCCTAGAGATGTTAAAAAACAGTGCCCAAAGAACCTGTTCTTTCCTAATTTTTGTACTTCAACTTATCCCCTTCCCACTGCTTTATACATTATGCTGCACTAGTGAACTGTACAACTCCATCATTTCTATGACCAGCTATGTTTCTAGAAAACTCAGACTGTTGTCACACCCACGAGTAGCTCTAAAACACATATGCAAGAGTATTTTCTTACTTATAGTTCCTTTTAATTTTATGAAAATAATTTCAACACATACTTCCAAGTTGTCATCTTATTTGCAAAAAAAGGGGGGGGGGGAAGTATTAATGACAAAGGCAAAGGCTACCACAGCTGAAGTAATTTGAAAAAAAATTATTAGCTGTCATTTCCTAGAAACATATAATAGCAATAACAACAACATTCTGGTTTCCAAGGTGCCAGAGAAGCTCCTGTGACAGGTTAATCCTACCAGGAAGAAAAACAGTGACACTCAGAGTCAACGTACTCTTTCCCAGCCCATCAGACACACAACAGGTGTGTCTTTATTCTTAGGCAGTCTTTATTCTTAGTAGCTGGTATACTTTTACTCACATTAAAGCATGTTTTGTTTATTTTTCTTTCTTACTGTTGAGTGTTTGGCTAATGAAAACGAACCAAGTCAGCCTCATTATTACATGTAAGACACATTGTGCACAAGTAGATGAATCAGAGGAAAAATGAGTCCTGTGTTTAGGTTGCACATACTACAAGACAATGTAAAAAGATCTAACTGAAAACATACTAATTTTTTAATTTGATATTTGTTAAATTAAGCATTTCTGCAGTAATTCACTGAAAAATCAAGGTCTGCTCTATCTTGATGAACAAAATGTGTTGGCAATAATGCTTGAATCTAACCTGTTGGTCATTGCCAATAAAACACCCATATTTAATTTTCTCTTCCTCTGAAATACTAGTTTTCTACCTGAATCTTCATCCTTTTTATCCTACTGTCATTTTTGTTATTATGTATTCATTCTATAATGCCCATTAACTCACTAAGTTGCCCTCAGATGTATTTATCTGAGTATGTGACCAATAAAACTGAAGATGTGCATGGGCAAAGAGGATGGGCCCCAACAGTGAAGAACAAAGAGCGTGTGGGTGCAGTGTTTGTTACTGACCAGGACCCAAACACCCATAAATGTAATGGAAGGACTTTCACTCTCCTGAACAGGCATCAGGTCATGTTACAGGAGGGAGAGTCCCCTAGTGGTGACACCCCTGCATGGAAAGGAGCAACTGGACGTGCCAAGAAATATTCGCCTGAAGGCCAGGGGTGCCCAGCACTGAACTGTATGGGATATGATTTCAATTCCACTTTCATGGTCACATGAAGTTGCCAGCTCACAATTATCCCTAAATATTTAGATTCCGGAAATGTGCAAAACCAGGACACGGAAGCCAGAAGAAAGTGAAAAGGGAACTAATCTTCTCTAGTTTTTCCTCCCAAACTGTGTATTTAATAGGCAGAAGTATTTAGAACACAAAGATACCCCTTCTGCACATGATCTTGATATGCACCCTGAGGTATCCTTTCAAACAGCAAGTAGGGCTACATAAACAGATATCTGCAAACAGAAATATAATTTTGTCCTTAGAACAATTTTCTGAGAATAGGTATCGGATTCACACATTAAGTCCTGCTCTGTGTGTCAGGGATACAGGCAGGGAATATGTGAGTTAAAGGCAGAACATCTTTTCTGCCCTTACTAAAGTTCTACCTTGTCTGCTCATGGGGAAAACCCTTCCATTTCCACCTCTCCTCTTCTTAATTAAAAAGTAGAATAAATCACAAAATCTGACATTATTACACTATCTCTATTCAGCAAATTTTTTCTTTTAAATTAAAGTTGATCATCTGCTTTGAGATAGCCCAATCTAGTGGCATTGTGTGCATTCATTACACACAATCCACAAAGAGAGTGAGATGATGAGCATACATGAAGCATTTTCACTGGATTCCCAACGTATATCGAATACTTCTCTATAAGTCACAATGTCTTTTGTGTCTACAACTGTATAACTTAAGCACCCTCTGTACAGTGGCCAAAAGTAACCTCTGTTTTCTCCAAAACATTAACTTCTCATAATAAACTATGTGAAATTAATATACTTACACTTGCTGTTGTTTTCCGTCATCAAGTCCAACACTCCTTTCCCCCTGAAGCTTTTGTCTGCTTTCCTGAGCAAGAGCATAGAATGACACTTTCCTTTGAAATGGAAAATGAGGAAATGTTGTAAGAGCAAGAACAAAGGTTACTTCTCATGCTGACTACATAACGCCTTTGTTCTGGCAGCTCAGGAATGAGAAGCTCTCAGTTAAAGATCTGAAATCAGAAGCTCAATGAGTATCTTCAAAAAGTAAAGTTTTCAAAACACAGAGCATTGAAAATTGGGATCACGGGAGCTGAGGGTGATTAATCATGCATCTCAAGGTGTAACAATGCCTCAAAACATTACTTTTAACATGAAACTATTTCTTTAGCAGCTACCTTGGGTTTACAGTGAAAACATAATTTCAGCCCTGCTGGAAAAAACAGGCAAGTCTGTAAGCACAGATCTTTTAGTGGTTATACACACTTAGAAAATGAAAGCTTTTAGTCCTTTGGACAGCTGGTCATGAAGAGTGAATGAGATGGAATACTGCTAGGAATGTCACAGCTGTTGGTGACTCTCCACCTTGCGCTGACTCTCTGCCATTCCCTTCACAATGCGTGCAAAACAGGGGAAAGCTCTGTTCTGTGAATGTTTTATCGATCAGTTACAATGTCTCTGTAGGCTACAAATGACAGTCAAGAAAAAAGGTGTTACTTTACTATGCTGTTAATAGTTGCAAGCTACCTGCCAATATTGTATGGTAATAAAAAACCAAATCCATGATGCAATGGGAAGAAAAGCCACCTATCATTTTAAAAGTGTGTCACATAGCTTTTGAGTAGCAGTAATTAATGTCTCTAATGAGATTACTTCATTAATAGGAATTTCTATTAATATTAATACATGCTAATAGGGGCAATGGATATAATTCTCAGTGTAAAGACTCTGATTTGTTTGCAGTCATAGATGTAGTCTCAGTCCAAAATCACTGCATGCCAGGCATTAAGTTTTGAGCTCCTGAATTTCTGTCCCAGAAATCTTAACATGGAAATGTAAGATATATTCCATGTGGGCCACATGATGGGTTGAAAGAATGAGGATCTGAAGCTAATGATTAACAGCAGGCATATTTACTCTTCCAGGGTAGAGCTGCTAGTTGATTACAATCAACTTCTATAAATATCGATAGCATGCAAAGAGAAAGTTATCTATTGCAAGTCATTTACAGCTCAGTCATGTATTTTAAACTTAACTGCCTTACAAAGACATACAATGCAGACACTATTCCTCATGTTATTGTTTGACTTCCTTTATGCAAAACCTTTCCTAGCAAACAATATAAGAAAAAAACCCAAGAAACAAGAAACAAAACACAGGCCAGGTGAGAACTCCGAAAGAGGGGAATTGGTTTCAAATTAAGAGGAAATCTTCACAACTACAAGCAGGTTTGTGTACGATGGCCCATGGGTCTGGACAGAGCTCTAAAACTGAGAGGCTCCAAACAGGCTTAGATGTTTGCTTGTACAGAGCTAAGCCTGAAGCCTAGGGCTCTGAAAATACACCTTTGCAATCTCAGACAGCTGTGCAGTCTCACATCGAGCAGAGTTTACAGTTCCGGACAACAGAAGTAAGACAGGTCAGTGTACCTGCACACAGTTTATGTGTTACTTTAACACTACAAAGACCTCATTTGCATTGCTTTAAATTAAGGAAAGAGGTCATAAGAATTAATATAAGCTTTAAAAGTTGACACAGTGGGTGTTTTTCATCTGGAAATGTAATGCTCATATACATGTGTGTAATATAAACTTACACAGAGATCCTCTGCTAAAGTACATTAGACGCTCAATTTATCACAACTCTTCCACTGGAGATAGGAATACTATAGTGTAATAATACTTTAAAATATGATATTTACATGTGTATAATTTTACATATATTAAAGAACACACAAATATACACATATAAATATGTATTTAAGAACACACAAGTCCTTAATGCAGAAAGAAACAGACTGCAGAGCACCCCAGACACATTGCTGCAGCTTTTCCTGACTGCAGCTTTCTGCACTCAGACCCCTACTGATTTAAAAATCCAAAGACAAGGCAAGCAGAAGTGTTACAGTTCTTGATTATTCCAACAACAAAGTAAATTGTATGTAATTTATGTGCTATAAAATGTAAACAGACTGTACTTTTCATCATTTACTCTTGGCTTTTGTTTTGTGGTTTTGATGTGTTTGTTCACAGTTAATATGATACCAGTACACAGATTTATTTATTTTTGAGGTAAGATTGAGAGAAAGAAGATAGTTTCTGTTAGGAGTTTAAAATGCAGACATCTAAATACAGTTTATTATAGTTAACAGTGTTCGCATAATAATTTAGCTGCAAAAAAGGATTAGAAATACATTTCGTATGACCTTTTAGATGCACATGTCCTCAGAACAAGTCCCATTTTTCCCTGCCTGCTTTAACGAATTTCTTGCATGAAATACATAAGTAGTGAATTTTTTCAGACTGTAAGCTCCAAGGAAATAAGTAATTTTTCAATTTAAAACAAGTACAGGAAAGACCAAACTGAGGTCAAGCCTTGGTTTATATAGTCCTGTGTAAAATTCCTGGAACAGAAAAGAAAATGGGGTCTCTGTGCCCAAAATTCAAAACTCCAGTGGGCCAATCTCCACTTGATTTGAAAACTAGATTCAGAAAGCAAAAGGATTTTAAAGTATAATTAACTTCAGTATACAAAGACCACTGACAAAACCTAAATTTAGAAGAGGAAAAGGAGATGGGCACTCACAACGGTTTTCAAATGCCGTCAAAACAGTATCTGGCAGAAACCAGTGAACATCAGCTGGACTCCTGACACACAGCCCAAGTAGCTTTGCTCCCAGCTGTTAGCCAGGTCTTGCCGAGAGCCACATCTGCCGGAGATGCAAGTGCTGCATGTCTGGATGGACACGGGAGTTTGAAGTACATCAGGGACCAAATCCAGCAAAACTCCAGCGCCTTAGGCTTCTCTTTGACAGGCCTTCACGACACACGTAACCTGAGCACACCACTGGAGCACAGCTGTGCCGGTACATGTGGGGAGGTATCCAGCCACTCTGAACACGGATCAGATATGTTTCTGTGAAACACTCTTTTGAATTTCTGGCATAACCAATTTATTATTTCTGAAATAATGCAAAGACTTGAAGGTGTCAAGTCACAGTGTGTAGAAGCTGTCAGCATGAGAAAATCATTCTCTTCTCCTCATACAAACACCTAAATGACTCTCTGCTTGCTTAGTATGGAAAGCTGTCTTCTTCCAGCTAATGGCAATTTCCAATTCCAGCTAATGTCAACTACTAATTTAACTTCTGCACTTGAATTGTGGAGGAGACAGAGGTGTTGAGAATATAGAGACATTACTATCGGAAAGGTCAAACCTGGGAAGTGTGCAGACTTCCTACAAGGCGCACAAGACTGTAATTGGGTCACAAGTCCATGGAAAACCTAAAAAAATGGACTGCTCTGCATTAGCTATTCCAGAATAACTCCTCATATTGACTGTCTACACAGTAGTTAGTGCTTGCTCGCTCTGCTGTGTCTGACCTATTTATTCTTGAAGCCTGGTCAATTTATCTATATAGACAGAGTTCAATAAATTCTTTTACCATTAAGCTTGGACTCAGAAAATGTCTGCCCATAACTTAACAGTAAGTCTTTGCTTAAATCTAATCACTTTCAACACCATCTTATTTTTGCTAGCCCTTGTGCCATCAGAAAGTGAGCTCAAATAATAACAATAATAATCTTTGTGATTTTCACACTGTTCGGTCACTTGAAAATGCAAACATTAGTCTCAATGGTCTGAAAGACCTGGCACAAGGCCTGTGTTTGAATGAACATGGGTGAAAGTGCCCTGAGAATGTCCTTCCCACTCCTGTAGGCCTTGGACCAGCTTGGGAAGAGCAGAGCTGGGTGTCCCTTAGAGAAAGGTGTTGTGAAGACAACAGCCACAGGCCTCAGCAAGGGCGAGCCCTCCTTCCCTTGGGAGCTGCATTCAAGCGCAGGCTGCCCCACTGTGCCGTGCTCCAGTTGCAGTCCCAGATGCATCCCCAGCTCTGTCTGTGCACGGCCACTGCCTTGACCCCTGGGCTGACACCCCAACTTGGCCTCAAGCCTGGCCACCTCACCCCTGGCCTGCCTGGCCATCACGGGGCCATGGCTGACCCTGGTCACTGTCACCAGGTCTGACCCTGACATGACTTCTCGGCTTGACCATGGCCCTGCCCCATTATCCCAGCCCTGCCCCATGACCACCAGGCTGTGGTGGACCTGGCTGCCCTCAGCAGGGCTGACCCCAACCCTGTGACTCAGCCCCACAGCCTGGCCCTGGCCCTGCCACGCCACCACAGCCGTCGCTGGGGCTGCCCCTCTGTGTCACTGGGGACGGGCCCTGGTGGCCATGCCCTGCTCTGCCAGCCCCATGGGGAGAAACTGTGGGGAGCCCCAGTGCGAGTCCCCATGGCCCCAGTAACCTAAAGAAAGAAGAAGTACATTCAGTGCCCTACAGACAGGCTCTTCCAAATGTAACAGACCTCAAAATGTTCTTCCTTCTGCCACCACACACACCATAGGAAACCCCCTGCCCTCAAACACCAAGTGCAAATCTTTAGAGGAAAGGATTGACACTGAAATTAGTTCACTATGAAAGGAAAGACCAACAAGCTGGCAGCAATGCTGGTCCAGACCCTGCTCTGTGGATGTAAAACTGGAGTTACACCACAGACTTTGATCTAGTTAGTCCAGACGCACAGAGCTAAAAACCAACAGAGAAAATGGCACACACAGTGCTTACCTGCTCCTGGCCATTTCTACTTGCTCTTCCTTACCCTGTCCTTGTCCCAGTCTGTGAGTCTAGACCCCACCACAAGATAGGACTATTGAAAAACACAATAAAGAAAAAGCTTGATATGCAACTTACCAGTTACACTTGGTTACAGTACCCCCACTCAAACAAGGGTACTCCCAAAATTGGATTCTTATGACAGTAATTGCTTACCAAACCGAGTAAAGGTTTTTAAATCCCTGTCTTCCCTGCCATTTTTGTTTCCTTTTGCACTTCTTTAGCATATTAGCCCTTCAGGGCTTCAAAGACCTATTTTCATAAGTGTTGACAAACCACTAAACACGCCGGTGGCACAGTATCAATGGCAAGTAATAATAGTATCTCCTCCACAAACAAGACACAATGGAACACTTGCGCCCTGAAACATTCCCGGGTGGAGTATCTCTTATGAAAGAATTTCTTTATTAATGCTTTGTTCAGGGAGGGAGCTCCACTGGAACAACAATATGCCCAAGTAATGCTGTCCTGGTATCCTGTCTGCTCTCCTCAGCCACGCAGCTCATGTATTTTGGAGCTGATTTTAAAAATTCTTTGTAATTATGAGGAGTTGCGTCCTAAATCCAGATCTCTAACACCCAGTAAGTTATTCTTAGTCTCCAAGAAGGTAAACAGCACTACTTTTGTGAATATGACAAAATAAAGCCTGCAATGGCAGACCACTCAAACTGTAAGCAAGGCAATATAATTGAAGCACCAAGTATGAATATGCTCAAATACCTACAAAACTGAGTATGTCTGCACTTCTGCAACAAATGTCTTCCCAAGGTTATGAGTACAGAGAAGGTAAAAATACATTTCCAACACAGGATTTTATTCCCACCTTCTACTGCCAGACCTGTGAAAGAAAATGTCGATCAAGAGAATAGGGTAAGGAATTCCTTGCAACAAATGAATTCAGTAAATGATCTGCTGTGAGGCAGTAAGAACAGTTGTGTGCCTGTAACTAATAACTGCGTCCAAATGATTTATTGTAGACTGCCCAGAACAGTCTAAGGAGGGGATTCATCTTTCCCACAATATGCATCTGTTGTTAATGGGTCAGCAAGAGTGGAGCACTGAGTGGTGCTGACTTTACCTCCCAATTAATTTAATATGCTTTTAATCTTTAAATTTGAGAGTAAATTAAAATAAACCTTTGTTTTGCTGCCATCTTTTCTCATTATCATCTGCAAAATAAATCTACTAAAACACCACCACTCCTGCCAAAAGCATTAACCAACCTGGAAAAGAGCAAAACAAATTAAATGGAATGGAATGAGTGCTCTTCTTTCCCAAAAGCTTCATTTCCCTTTTGTCTTTTTTTCAGTTCCTATTCATAGACAGTGGCTGATGTACTAGATATGTTCTAGAGCTGGAAATTAATTTTTTACCATTCTTCCTACTGAAAAAAAGAAAATAATCCTTACATAATACATGCATAGTTATTAAAACATGATCTAGAAAGTAAATTGCTATTAGGGGAGGTAGGTTCATTTCCCCATTCTGTGGCTCAGTCTCTCAGTTATTTTCAATGTCTCATTTGAAAGTGAAGAGAACAGTATTTCCCTTTTCCTCAAGGACTAATAAACAAAAACAGCACAACACTATTGTATGCAGTCATAATAGGAGCATTATATAAAACAGCCAAGTCTCTTAAATAGAAGTTAATTATTAAAGAACACAGAGCTCTTGTGCCCTTTTGCATGCATTTTCTATCTATCCATAGCTCTTCTATTGTATCTTTCAACTGTTCATTTTTTGGACAACCTGCAACTCTACCAGCTACCTGTTCCCATGCCACATTCCCCTACCTGCTGCCTCTTTTAAGTAGCTGGCTCCATGTCTCCTGGCTCTTCTCATCTCAGCTGCTTTCTCTGGGCCTCGATGCAGTTCCATGGGTGGAGATGCATCTCAACACCCAGTGCTCAGACACTGAGACATCAGAGACCCAAAACTGACTGGAATGACACCTGCTTGGGCACTGTCTGCCTCTCCACACTCTGCAGAGGGAGGAGCTGCCTTGGAGATAAAAGGCAGTAGCTCCACCTCTGAATCCCATAGCTTCATGCCTTAATGCTGCTGAGCCTTCCTACAGTGACTGCCAGTTCCTCTGCTACCTGCCAGGCTCTGAAGTGCTTTCCTGAAGAGATGGAAGGCAGTCAGCCTCTCTTTACCCAGCCCATTTGCGTCATCCATAAAGGACAGAAAAGAGAAGCACCTACAGGTTTGTTTAGCTTTTGGGACCTGGAGCAAATATTAGCTGTCAATTCTTTTTTCTTTTCTGTCCCCAGCAGCTGCAGAACAAAGCTTAAGAAGAGTGCACCCCGAAATCTTGAAACCATAAGTCAAATAATATCTTGAATGTTTTTATGTTGTGATTTTCAGGCCTATTTCATTACATATGGAAAATCTGTGGTATTAATAACTGCGCAAGCATTCATTGTGTTCTTATGGAAACTGAATTGTTGGGGAGCCATCTGAACATGATCCTGCGTTGTGAACATGCTGTATTCCTCCCTATCTTCTCCTGGGCATCTAATTGTAACTGAAATATTTGTGACAAGGAACGTCCTTCCATGAGCATCTGTAAAATCATCAGTTTCTTTACCCAGGCTTACTAAAACAGCATTTCATTACTTGAGTTGGACTTCTGCCGTAATACTGCAAATACTATTATGGAACAATGCATGTATATTGATATGCAAACCCTAAACTCCATCTCTCTTCCATGGTAACACTTAAGATAAACGAAATTTTCTTTGAATTGGTATTATGAATGAAACTGGATTGGATGAGCAAAGAAACCTGAAGGCGAGTTCAAAACAAATAGGTATTTTTTCTTTTAAATTATTAAGTAAGTGATTAATAAGTTTCTGAACTATTTTCAGTGTTTATAGAAGTGAACAGCCATATGAGTTATACCAAAGCTGACTGTTGATGCTTCTCTGAACTTGCTTCAAGGAAGAAGGAGGCAGGTCCGGCGGGTTTGTGGTGGCTGCTCGAAGGTACTGCTGAGAGGAGCCACGAGAGGGCACTGGAAGGAGAAAACAGGCCAAAAACTGCAGTCCTGGGAACCAGCAGGCCAGGACACAGCAGGAGCTCTGCTCCCTGCCCGTAGCGAGAATAAATTAAGGTCCAACGAGACACACAGTTCATTTCTGCATGACAGCGAAAGCTATACTGGGAGGTGTCCCCGGCCAGGCTTAGGGGTCTGAAGGGAGCCAAGGGACCCAAGAAAGGGCCAAATGGTACCCAGAGAATGTGCTGGGGTGTCAGGAGCAACAGGAGGGAACAGCACCAAGCAGAGCTGAGAACTACAAAAATGTGCACAACTGACAGCCTAACTCACACGTTCCTGCTCTGCACAAAGGCTACAAAGACAAAGGGAGATGAGAGAGGTTGTATAAAGCAACTGTTTCCCGGAAAATATCCCCATTATGCACCTTATTTCATAAAGGCATTCCGGAGTTATATCTGGGAATGAATTTCAATTCTTCATTGATCTTTTAAGAGACTGGCAGACAGCTATGTGCTTGCTTGTATGACATCAAAAAGTATGGACAAGATCAGTGCAGTCATTAGAACCTGACTTTGGTCTGCCAGCAAATGCTTCATTCCCTCTGTCAATCCAGCCTAGATTGGTCTATACAGGAATATGCTACATTATAAGTAGAGATGATCACTGAAAAAAGTTGACCAGTTTGTTATTGACCACTGGTTGTTACTGATCTGCTCCCCGGCCCTGCCCAGCTCCAACTAGCTCTTTCCAAAACCACGCTCAAGAGTGGTTCGAAGGGCAACTCGCTTCACTTTGTGCGAAAAGAGTAGTCTTAATGAAATTGCTCCTTCCATGCCACAGCATCTCCTATATGCCTTGTTTGATTGACAGCATAAATCAAATAGCTTCAGAATCACACTTTGAAAATATCCCAGGAGCGGGCTGCCACAGTTCTCAGGCATTATTTTAAAATTTTAAACTGAAAAAAAAGTCTATAGAGATAATTATCAAAATAATAGTAATAAGAATGACAAGGAGGCAGGCATATAGGACAAAAAGGAACAAATGCAACTTTGTTTAGAACCTCTGAAGCTCACTGTGGTCACTTAGGAACTGCAAGATTTGGCCCTCCAGGGTGATCACTGTTATTACTTTGATTATAGTAGCACAGGGCAACACCACACAGACTGGAATCTGTCTGCTCCTGATGGAAGTCTTCTGGCCTGAAGAGCTTACCGTCTAAATAACACCAGGTAGACAAGTGGAGTGAGAAAGAAAGTACTTTTATTAGGTCCAAGAGAGATTAAGAAACTTGCCCAGGGACACAAACCTTTGACAGATCCAGGGTTTAACCTAGATTTTCAGTATGGCGCCTTGGTCATAAACACTTCACCTACCTTATGCTCAACTTGTGAATGGCTCTTTGGCCGAGATTTAAATAGACTACATCTCAGTAAAGCATCACCAGAAACATCCTGTTATACCACATTTATTTTGACAGCTTTCACATAGATACCTTCTTCTGTTAACAGAGTCCTAAGTGCACAGATGAAGAAACAAATACAAATTTGGGGGCAGGTGAAAGCCTCAAGCTCAAGACCAGGCTGCTGCTTCACTAGACTCTCTACAGCACTGGATACTTCAATGCATTTGCTTCAGCTCTAGTCCTAGAAACTTTAAACTTACAGCTTTCCAGCTATGTAAATCCCCACATCCAGCAAAATCTTCCTCCTTTTTGGGGGAGTCATAATAAGGCACATGGAATAGAACTTAATCAGGAAAAGTAATACCAAATTATGGAAGAAAGAAATCACCAAACTTAACTCAGTCCAGGTTCACATGCCACAGAAAACTAAGATGAGTTTTAGATGTAAGTCAGTGTTGACACATAATATTTAACCATGCCCATCATAAAATCCACTTTACTGAAATAAAAACCACACAGTACAAAAATCCACTTGAAGCAAATGTTACTCATTAACATTCCTTCTACCTCTTACATGAAGCATTACTTGTGAAAAGTGCCCACTTGCAAATCTAAGAGGACACTGCCTCTCACTTTCACAACGTGCCAAAGTCATACCTGTGAGAAGAAATGATAACCTTTAATAATAAACGGCTCATTTTCCAGCATAATTTCTATTAATTCCTCGACCTTTGCTTTCACTATCAACACAAATAACTTTGATGATTACGCAAAGGGGAAATATGAGCTCGAAGCAAGGTCGAGGTGTCCTATATCTCCATAAGGCAGAGAGAATTTGATTAAGTCACTTTCAAGAGTCTTGTGAACTACCTTTCAGGCAGGTGAGTGACTGGCTTTGGTTCCAAAAGCTGCCAGGATAGGCTCAAAAGCCGCAGAGCTGCCACGTTTCCCTGCAAGGTCCGGCACAACTCCCCCGTCGCCGCGGTCTCCCGGGTACCGGTGTTTAGCCCACACCCCATGCCAGCGGCACGATGAAGCGCAGAAGCGGCCTCCTCCTCCTCCCCGGGGAAGGAGAGGTGCCACGGGGAGCCGCAGCCGTGACTCAGAGCCGTCTCTGTCACAACACGCATTTCCCAAACGTCCCGATGCTTCAGGTACCCGGCCGGACGGCTCCGGCGGCAGCCGGCGCTGTCGGGAGGCACTAGCGCACCCCGGTGCCCCGGCAGGACCGCCGGGAGCTCAGCTCTCCCTGCCGCGCAGCACCACTGCCCCGCGCCGCCTTGGCCGGTGGAGACCCTTCCCCGCGGGGCGCCCGCCCGCCGCCCCCTTTCCCGCTCTTTCCGTTGGGATGAAGCGGCCGCGGCTCCGCCGCCTCCCCGCGCCGCCGGGCTGGGGCCGTGCGCCCTCCGCAAACCGCGTTCCGCGCCCTCCACCTCCGCGGGGGCGCGACGGGCACCGACAGGACGGGGGTGAAAGCCGGTACCTGACTCTGTCCTTCTCTGCCCGCCGGAGCTCCGCGTCCCTCTGCAGCACCTGAAAAATCGCCCGGGCTTCCTCCTCGTTCAGAAAACTGAGATCTGGCCCCTGGGGCGCTGCGGTCATGGCTTTGCT
>VZRQ01005702.1:205675-223684 GCA_013397975.1 Machaerirhynchus nigripectus
CCCAGCAGCCCCTCCGTGGAGCCCGCCGCGTCCCGCCGCTGCAGGAGGACGTGCCCGTAGTCTTGCGGAGTGGATGCAAAGCGGCAACTTTTCCACGAGGGAAGAACGAGGCAGTGTTTCCTGTGTTTGCTATTTACTCTCCTTCAAGCTGTTCCTGAAGAAATAGTAGAGAACATAAGTTCTTGACGTGGGAGTTACAATCACATCTTGGAAGTAGTTTCATCCTGATTCCATTGTAACGGCTCTAATGGAGCTCAGCTCTGTGCTGGTGGGAGCACCATGAATTGCCGTGTCTCTCCAAAGTATGTGTCTGACTAGTACGCTGTACTAGTTGAATACTTTGTAAAATGTCCTTTCAAATTTTTCCATCAAAGAAGAGCTTTATTCAGGGCCGAACTGCAGATGGAGAAAGAGAATTGTGGTGAACTATTTCAGGCTGAGTAATTTGGGGCTGTTCAGGCTGGAAAAGAGAAGGTTTGTTGTGGAGAGACCTTGTAAAAAGCTTCCAGTATCTGAAGGGGGCCTACAGAGAAGCCAGAGAGGGACTCTTCATTAGGAACTGTAGTGGTAGGACAAGGAGTAATGGGTACAAACTGAAGGAGGTGCAATTTAGGTTAGATATTAGAAGGAATTTTTTTTACTGTGAGAGTGGTGAGGTACTGGAACAGGTTGCTCTGGGAGGTTGTGGATGCCCCAATCCTGGCAGTGTTCAAGGCCAGGTTGGACAGGGCCTTGAGCAACCTGGTCTAGTGGGAGCTGTCCCTGCCCAGGCAGGGGGGGTTGAGACTAGGAGATCTTTAAGATCCCTTCCAAACCCTTAACATTCTCTGGTTCTATGAAAGAAAACACAATTTTTGTTACGGCAAAGCAAGTCAGTGGAAAAAGGCAGGGCAGTGTGCAGCTGAAGCTGGGCTGTGATGCACACAACCACCTTCCCACCCTGCAGCAGGCTGATGTGGGGATGCAGGAGAATGTTTCCCCACTAGGAAATTGAGTGGTGCAAGTGGAAATAAGGGCCTCAGAGCACAGCAAGAATAATAGGTTGCAGGAGGTTCCTTGTTTTGGCGGAGCTTCTGGCATCATTTGTTGGACCCAGTGAGGAACTTACCTTATTCCCAGTAACCGAACAACCAAAGCAAGGCTAAGAGAGAACTGATGAAAATCAAAAAGTCACAAAAGCAAACTCTGAAGAATTATGTTGTGGAGAGGGTGTGTCTCTGACAGAGAAAAGAAGGTGGATTTTTAATAGTGTATGAGAGATGCTTCTGGGTAAAGTCCAAGCATGTTGTTTCTAAAGGTGCAAGAGCCACAGCTGTCCCTGGTGCACTAGGAGAACTTCCTTCTAAGAGTAAACGTCCTGTCCTTCCCATTCTGTTGCACTGAGCATTACAGAGTGACTGTTTCACCAGCAGAAGCTGAGTGCATGGAGTTCTCCCAGGGAGTCTCCCAGGCAGTGAATTAGACATCACTCTCCCTTTCTGACTGGCACCTGCAGGATATGGGAAGCAGTTGCTCACTGTGCTTCTGCATCATGCTGGATCTGCTCCCACAGCTGGGGCAGAACATGGTAACATTTTTTTTCTGCACACCCATTGCAGTGAAGCTCATCAATGCCCACACTTGCCTTAAAAACAATGTTTCATCTTATTGGTGACTTGTGGTCTTTTTAACTTCTTGTGCAAACTTGTAAGATGTCCCTGCTTGTTGCAGGACATTGGACTCAATGACCTTTAGAAGTCCCTCCCAAACCAAACCATTCTGTGATTCTGTGGTGAAAAATAAATACATACACACAGAATATATAGGAGGGCTGTGGATTTTCTTATGGTTTTAGAGAGGAAGTTATGTATTACAGTTCTTACAAATACAGGATGACATTTCCCCACAAATTTGGTGACTATCTATAATTGTATTTATCCTGCCTGTAAGTCAAGAACGGAATTGTATTTCTAAGTTTCTGTCAGTCTTTTTCTCCATTTCTAGAAATCTGATTAATTGGTACTTTTTTCTTCCCATCATTAAAATATTTGTTGCCATATTTTTAGTGCAGAGGGAAGCACGATGTTTATTTAATGTATAAGCAATGTGTAGACTTTCAGATAATAAGAAAGAAATGTTTGTTGTTGTGTACAAAGCAATGGAATTGTTTAGAAGAGTGACATGTACGTACTCTAATGGCTTTAGAGGGATGCTGCAAGACTTCACGGTGATAATTATTTCAATGGCTTTTATCCAGAATATTTAGTGATTTGGGCATAGCCCTTTGTATAATAAGAAGACCTTCATTTTACAAAGCATCTTTGGTACGTCACATAAGCATTACAAAATGTGTGTTGGACCATGACTAGAAAGAGCTCCTATCTATGGAGTCTTTTACCAGAAATTTATTTTGTGAAAAATAACCACTTTTCCAAATGTCTTTTCGTTACTCCACCTCACTTACAATTTGTCTTTTCCATATATGGATCATGATGGTGAGAAAATACTGCCTGTATTCCAGTATTTAGAGTCTCTCACACCTTACGTGCTTTAATTTCTGCTCCATAAACCTAAGCTAAGATACATGCTTTAAATTTTTTCCACTGGTTTTTAGCTAACAGCTGTTCCAGGAAGATATAGAAGTGTTTCTTGTAAATAAGTAGTGTTTTCCGGTTTAAAAACCTGAAACAGAGGGCCAAAATAGCATATGAGAGGCTGCAGACATGAGACATCATTAGTAATGTTAATTGCCAATGCCGCTAAAGAGGATGCTGACACACATACCTTAATTATAGGGCAAATTCTTCAAAAATTGCATTTCACAAATACTGCTGTGCTAATGCGTGGTGCTAACTCCACTTATTCTCAGTGGAGGAATTCATAGCGTAGGGTTCTGGAAAGCCAGAAGGATTAATTCTAAAAGTTGGTGTGTACTTAGGGAATAGAGAGGAATGTGCAGAAGGGTTGGTTAAATCTTGTAGCAGTTGACCTTGAGGCTTGTATCAGCCTTGAGGCTCGAAAGAACTGCAAGGTCTTGTCTGTTCCTGTTGGACTAATTACTGTGTAAATTGTCAGCCAGATTAGTGAAGGCTGGTTTAATTAACTCCCTGTGTTAAGTGAGAATGGCCTCATGACAAGGCAAAGAATGAATACGAAGCGTCTTTCATTTAAAATGTACTAAATCTGCTTATTGTTTTTGAAATAAATATTTCTAACACTAGGCTAGGTGAAAAATACTTGGATCATACTACTCTTAAGGACAAAAGCAGTGCCTTTCCTCTGTTTAACAAGCCCATAGTTTATACCTCAGTTTATTCTAATAGTCATTATGTGTTGATGTGTGTTAACACCTGGAGATCCATCTGAGTTTCAGGGGACATTGAGGCTTTCAGTGTATGGTTCCCACTGCCACGGGTCAGCATTTCCACTGAGCAGTGGGTGTCCTCCAGGATCTTTCACTGGGCCCTCAACTCCCACTTCAGAAGAGGTTTGGACTTCTCATTTAGGCATTTCAGCAGTGAAGTGGTGCACTTTGAAGATTGCCTGGACGTCAGCATCCAAAAGCTGTTTGTGTTTTTGTAGCTGTTTGTGTGCTGTGCAGCCTCTTGTGAGGCAAGGAGGGAGCCAAGGCCAGGCTGAGCAGGCTGCAGAGTGTAGACCATCACTGACCACCCTGTAAATGCCACAGGCAGCAGATCTACTCCTACAGGGACAGCCAGTCTTCAACGTACACTGCATTCACAAGTCACATCTTGCAGTCTGTGTGGCTGCAGACTACTCCTTTTCACAATCTCCTCCAGCACTTCCTCTTGCTGAGTCTGTCATTCACCTGCTTTTTTTCCTCCCCATCCCTGGAGTGTGGGCTGCTCCCTTACCCCACTTTTAGACTCTGTTCTGCCCACACAGCACATTTCCTCACCTTACAAGTACTGCTTGCTGCTGCTGCCTCTTGCTCCAAGGCCTTCCTACCCTGTACACTGTCAATATGGACTCACAATTAGTTTCCTGTACAGGGTTGTTTCTGCTGAAATAGACTTGTTGATCCCTTAGAATGACATAAAGACATCATAGCAAGATATGATCTGGTTTTTGCCTACCGAAGGTAAGAGTGATGTCCCAAAAGCACATTAGCATTGCATAGCAGCAAGGAAAGGTGGTCATGAGAGAGATCTCTGAAATGGTGGCTGCAGTCTGAGCCTGGCACTTCATGACACTGCTCTCTGTGTATTTGGGGAATCTCTGTGTATTGTGCTTTGGAAAATGACTCCATGACAACCCTTTGTTTTGCTTTTTCCTTATGAGTGGCTGTCTGTCCTTCTTCCTCCCTTATTTTTAGGATTCAGTTAATCACTAATTTCATTTGTAATACTCATTGGGTCTGCACTTTGTCTGGACTGGAGAGAAGAGAATACTGTGAGTACGATCCCTCACAGGGCAAGACAGGTTGTCTTGTAGGGGCGTGCTGCAGAGGGCTGCGGCCTGGAGAGGCATATGAAGCAGATTGTTACCTTTACAGCTCTGGAGTATAAAACCACTACTTGGAATGGGAGAGCAAACATGTTGGGTTGAAATCATGCAGGGTTTCTTCTTTGTTGTAAGTCTGATGTCTTGACTGTCAGAGCCATAGTTTGGCTAGTACTGCACATAACATCTGCTCTCTTGGCAGAAACTAGGCAACCTTCTCCTCCTCCTTAACTAATATGTGCATAAACATAATCACCAGAGGCCAATACCTGGGACATGGCAGAATTATACATTTAATATATTTAGGTCATATGCCAGTGCATGCAACCTACTAAGACAGGCTGGAGTAAAGGTACAAAGAATCAGGCATGACTAAACAATAAGAAGGAGATATCATCAGAAGCAAGAGGGCAACCTTCAAAACACTGTCCTCATATCCAAATGAGGAAAATAGAAAAATTCATAAATGCTGGCTGATAACATATTAAAAAAAATATGACATATTAAAACATATTAAACATACTAAAAAAAAGGAAAAAAAAAAGCTGGGAGGAACAACTTGCTGAAGATCTCTAAACGAGGACAACCTTTCTTCAGCACATCAGGAAGCTCATCAGAGAGTCTGTAAAGCTGATCAATGACTATATCAATGATCAATGGTATATAAAAGAAGCACTATGGAAGACTCAGTGTGGCTTCTAAAAATTAAACTCCTACTTTACGGTGCTCTTTTTGAAGGATGGCAGCAAACATTTGGACAAAGACAAGTTGATGCAATCTGCTTATACTTCTGAAGACATTTCATAGTACCATCATCAACAGCTTCCAAGGAAACTTAGTAATCATGAGATTAAACAAAAAATCATTTTATGGGTAAATAACAGGTTGCAACTTGGGAAACAGAGGGTAAGAGGACAGGTTACTTATTATAGTGGAAGAAGGTCACTGGTAACAACTGGTCACAACCACTGGTAACCACTGATTTTCCCAAAGCTCTGTGCATGCTCTTAGGTGACCTGGAAAAGTGACCTGGAAAAGAAGTGAGCAGTGAGGTGAGGAAGTTTGCTGGTGTGGTGGGAAAGTTTGTGATATGAAGATACTCAGGGTAATAAGGACAAAGGCATACTGTGAGGGACGACAAAAGGCTTTTGTAAGACAGAATGACTTGGAAAAAATCCTGGCTTCATGTGCAAGCAGCTTTCACCAATAAGCAATGGACTCTGAGCTGACTATTATCATTTGGATTCAAGGTCTTTTATGATATGCATAACTTGCAAAAACACCAGAAAAGGAACCCAAATATTGGAATTTATTAGAAAAGGAAAAAAATACATCGTTTTCGTACAGCTTATATATGAATATGGAATTCCGTATGGAACATAGATTATATTACATATTCCTATACCATATGAACATAGATTTCTGAATATATATTCTGAATATAAATTAATATATATTCTCCATATAAACAAGGGAATTAGAATATGGAGTTCTGTATATTCTATATTTCTATGTGGTATGGAAATGGTGGAAAGGAATTATGTTGGGCATTTCTTCAAGTACAAGAATAAGGGGCCATCAAATTGATCTAATAGAACTGGCTCTAATAAGGAATATGTGTTTCATGTGGCTGCAGAGGGCTCCTTGTCTTAGATAGGAAGTTCCTGAGGATTTGTCTTCTTTTATGCCTTTTGATCAGCTGTTCTGCTAATGTGATCATGACCAGCTGCCATGAGATTTCATTGGAGTGGCTGTCCTCAAATAGTTTTTGCATATTTACTACTAAAAGTTGAATCCTTAGGAGCCAACAGATCCCCTCTGGATACCAGACTGTTCTTCATCGTCAGAGTCTTAAAAATTTTGCAGTTCACCAGCAGCAGCTAAAAGAGGGGTGTCAGAGTTGAAGCACAGTGGTGTCAAGATATGAGGGCACACAGATGGATAGATGAGGTTGCTCTGTATGATGGGACAATTTTCTAGGATTGGGAATAGACCAATTCAAATGACCCGTGCATTTTTGCATCCAAACTGCTTTCAGGAATTAGATCCAAACTCAAAACTTCTCTAGTTGTACCTTAATTTCTTATCAGGCCAGCTTTCACACCTATGCTAGATTCAAATTTATGTGAACCAGCACAAGAGAAACATGCAAGAGGCAAGGCATGCAAATTCAAGTCAAATCTTATATATACGACAGTGAAGACACAGCTCAAATGTCCCTGTGCTTCCCTCTGCATGTGTTGTTACATAAAAGCTAGCCCAAATCTGGCTGCTGCACCTGACCTGGTTCTGGCTGGGATAGATAGATAATTTTCTTCTCAGTAGCTGGTGTCTTGTCGTGCTTTGGATTTAGTATGACAACATGTTGATGACACTGATGTCTTTAGGTTTCTAGGTAGTGTTTCTACCAAGTCAAGGACTTTTCAGCTTCTTGTTCCCTGCCAGCAAGAAGGCTGGAGGGGCACAAGAAGTTGGGAGGAGACAGAACTAGGGCAGCTGACCCCAAAGAGGTATTCAGTACCACATGACATCATGCTGTATATAAATTTGGGCAAAAGCGGGCCAGGGGCTGCTTTTGGGAAATGTCTGGGCATCACTTGGCAAGTGGTGAGCAGCTGCATTGTGTATCACTTGTATATTCTAATTCCTGTTAGTGTGGTAATTAACACTTTTATTATTTAATTCCTCTTCTGTCCCATTAAACTGTTTTTATCTCAGCCCACAAGTTTTCTCACTTTTACTCTTCTGATTCTGTGCCTCTGGGAGTCAGCTTACTTGCTGGATGGGGTTAAACCAGAGCACAGTCATAAAGCCATCTACAGTCCCTGGAACTGCTACAGTTGTGTAGGGTGATATATTTGTTTTTTCACAAAAAACCCCCCCAAACCATAATACAATTTTAGAGCAGCCAGCGTGGCTTTACCACAGATACCTGGCTGCCTTCAAAGATGACTGCTTTGGGGAAGGAAGGCAAGTAATTCATATTGGCTATTTTGACTTTAGCAAGACTATCAAGACCATGTTTGGTTGTATCTTTGTAAACATTTTTGAGAGATATGGACCAGATGGGTTTGTTTGATTTGTTTGATGAAACAAATGATTGGACCATCAGGCTCAAAAGAGTTCTGGTTAGTAGCTGAAAGTCTAACTGGTAGCCAGTTAGGAGTGGTCCTCCTCTGCATCAGATTGTGGCTCTGGTGGTATTTAACTTCTTCACTCCTGACCTGAATGATGAAATGGAATGCATCCTCATTAGCAGGTGACATTAAATTGTGGGGAAAAGATGGCATGCTGATGGGTGGGGCAGTTATTCAGGGGGATCTCAACAGGCTAGAGAAATAGCCTGACAAACTTCTTGAAGTTCAAAAAGGCAGATTTCAAAACCCAACCAACCAAACAAAAAAGCCAATTAAAAAGGCAAGTAAAGCTTCATCTAAAGCTCTATGATACAATGCCACCATATAATTTGACAGGCTAGAACAGAGTCTTTTGGGAAAGGACCTGGGGGTCATGGTGAACAACCCAAACATGAGCCAGCAATGTGGCCTTGCAGCAACAAAGCCTAACTGCATTCTGGGCTGCATTTTAAGAGTGTAGCCAGCAGGCCAGGGAAAGTGACTTCCTTGTGAACTCAAGAGGCCGCATCTTGAATGTTGTGTCCAGTTTTGGACGCCCAAATACAAGAAACATTAGCAGATGGGGACAAGTCCAGTAGAGGAGCATAAAGCTGACTGGGGGCTGCAGCCTGTGACACATTGAGTAGAGGCTGAGACAAATGGGTTTGTTCACTCTGAAGAAAAGGTTAAGAGGATTTACTTGTGTATAACTTTTTAGTGGATGGTTACAGATCTCGGTGGACATCCAACACAAAAGGACAAGTAATAATGGACATAAATTCCATGAAGAAATCTTATTCACCATTAAAAGAAAAAAAAATCCTGGATTTATTTGGGTTGAAAGGGACTTTTAAAAATCATTTCCAGCCATGGGCAGGGACATCTTTCACTAGATCAAGTTGCTTAAAACCTCACCTGCCTGACCTTGAACACTTCCAATGATGGAATCATGGCTGATCCAACACTATAACAGGTTGTGTAGGAAAGTTGCAGATATGTAAAACTGGGGAAGGCACTGAGCATCTAACATCAGAGTTAGCCCTGCTTTGGGAGGGGATTCAACCTGACAAGGTCCCAGAGTCCATCTAGATTACTTTATGCTTCTGTGATTTCAAGTGTTTTATAGCATATATGTCACACTTAACTCTTCAAAACAAACGTTTGCAGAGACACAGAATGCTTCTGTGTACTGACTGCAAGATGTAAATGTAAGCCATCATGAGGAAGTTTGTTTCATCGTATATATCAGGTCATCTTTTACTAGAGACCAAGAACCAGATTATCAGAGATAGTCACTACCAGCAACTGTGACTGGTGTCCTCAGAATTTAATGATTTCCAGTGCTGGGTGGAGAAGAAAGGTAAAAAATTTTACAAAATTATTACTTCAATTTTTATTTAATTAAGAAAATTAAAATAAATGAAACACAATGAAAAAAACCACAATCTATAATAAAGTTTCATAACAGAAAATCTAATGATCTCTTTAGTAAAATTGCTTTTGAGCTAAAACCATATCATACTCTGTTTAAATCTTGAAGCAAGTACAATTAATAATGCCCCCGAGAAAACCTGGCTTTATTTACATGCTCTGTTTTGGAGAACAAGGTACAGCAACTATGATATAGCTAAATCAGAATGCCTCTGTGAATATGCCAGGGGAAATTTATATAAATTGTGCTGTGAAAATGCCTTTCATTCCAGCTAAGCAACAGATTGTCTTGAACTTAATTATATGACAGGTAATTCTGTGATCATTTTTAGCACCTAACTCCAAGAATCCTTCTATTGCAAGAGGATCACAAGAATAACTCAAAATCCTTACTTTATTGTGTTTGCATAAATACCCCTAAGAGTGGAGGGGAAGGAGTAGTCCATTCACATCCTTCTTTTAAACACCAGTTACTATTGATTTTGGTCAGCTATGAATATAGTAGATCAGAATAATAAAGAGTATCATCGAGTAAAAAATATTTTATCTTTGCTCTGAGTATAGCAAGCAAGATCCATCTGGAAGATCAGGTAAAATATACATTTGTGCTTCAGTTCAACTGACTAGCTTATCCTCTTCTACATACATTGATGATGAGTCTAAATACCTTCATATGCCAAAGAAAGCAATCATTTTACTCAATGTAAACACTTGTCCTGCAGGCAGCTCCCTTTAAATGAATTAGCCTAATTACTTCTATTTTCAGTGAAGAAGACCAAATGGTTATAGTACACAATTTATCTCATTCTAAAGTAGACATTTAAATAGGTCAGATGAATCATGCCTTAAAAGAGACTGTTTCTCTCCATTGAGTATAAAGGGAGTCTGGCATGACTGGCTCCAAATTGTAAACTGTATGCATCTAAAGGTAGATGAGAGGAATCTCATCCCACCTGTTTGTGCACCTAATAAAAGAAGAATACCAATACAGTATAAAATTGAACAAACTGTCCTCAGGCTTTGAAACAAGTTGTTTTAATCTTGAAGCAATCTGGCTCTTAATTTAGGGTTTGATTTAACTCCCACTGATGTCCTTAGCTGTATGTTTTAAGGGGAATTTAATGAGTCTTTTCAATTACTTCTGTTCACTCTCTAATCAACTATACTTAATTAAATTCAAGGAGAAATGGATACCCAATGCCTAATGAGAAAGGACATTCTATAAATACAGGTTATATTTTGAACAGGATCTTTTTGTAAATTAGTTTTTTCCCCCTTCCATCTTATAAATTAAATACGTAAGCAGTATAGATAACTCTTTAGTGATAACTGTCTTTAATAATTCTGATTCAAGTAACATCAGAAAATATATATGTTTTTCCTTCCAAAGGATTCTTAGCTCTTTAATTAATATGTGTAATATATTAAATAAAGTCCAGCAGGATGTTATTGCTCTGTTTAAGTAACAGCTCTGAAACTTGCTTTGCACTGTCGCTTTTGCAGAGCTCCTCAGTGCTGCCCAGATAACAACAGCTTTGTTGTTCTGTTTATAACACAGTGTGCAATGCAGTTGTAGTTGGAAAGTCTGATAGAAACTTTCGGGCCTTTCTACTAGAGATGGAAATGAATGGCTATCCAAATGAAACCATTGAAAATTTACTATGTAGCCAGGTGTGGTTCCAGTCCTGATCTTAGTGTGGGGAACTGAGGAAAGTGGGCGTGCATTACATGACTGTGACATGTAACATTGCCGATGCTAATGGGAGAGATGAAGCCAGAAGATTTGTGTTCTCTTTTCTTCTTGATGAATTCATGCTAAATACCTTACTGGCTTCACAGTTCATTGATTTGCATGTGCAACTGGTATGAAGGTCTTGAAGGAGGGGAGAGAGGGAACTCTGTGAAAGGAGTGTAAATCTCTGAGTGAGATTTACAAACCCTGGAGTTAAACGCTACACTTCTATTATCTAATTAAGTTTCTATTTCTACCTGTAAATCTGCTTCAGAGTAACACATGTTTGAGAAGACAGAACATTACCAGGAGGTGCATGAGGGAGAGGAGGCTGCCTTGCTTTGGCTCTTTGCTGAGAACTGTGTGTTACAAGTTCCCCAGACAACCCTTGTTTGGCAACAAAGGTGCAAAGCCAAAAGAGGTCAGTTTGGAAGGATTTTAAACATATTAAAAACTGAAGTAGCAACTCTGCATATTAGTAACAGGATTAAATTAAAAGAACTGGATCAATACTTTGCGGCTGAAAGCAAGGGACTCTCTCCAGTGCATCAGGGAGTCAAAAAAGAGGATTTAAGTAGGTGGGGAAATAGAAGCAACTCCAATACGTTAGAAACAATGATGCAAAATTGAATGCTTTTTCTTTTATTTAGCCTAGCCCATTCTTGTTGTATGAGATTTTCTGCTAAACAAGCAGCTCTCCTGTAAACTGGCTCTGCTGTTCCATTCCTAGCTTTCATCCACACAACATCCTGGCTGCCTTTATTGTGGCACCTAATCCAGCCACTTATGAATAGTTTGTCTGTGTAAGCCTGTAAGGGAGAACTGTGTGCTCTGCAGAGCTCTTTAGTGGGTAGCACTGGAGATGATAGCTTGTAATGTTAGCAGGGTAACTTCAACCCCTTTGGTGCTCTCCTTCTGGGTAAATCTGAGCTTGAATTGTTCTTATTGTGTCAACCTGTATTTAAAAATATTTGGTGCAGACTAAGTAAAACCCCGGGTCCTGGAGGGATGCAGAATTAAGAAGTTTTTCTTGTTCCAGTTGAAGTAACTACATTGGTAGGTGTCTTGCAAATTATCACTTTGTTAATGGACTATAATGACTTTGTATTTCATACTGGAAAGAATGTGAAGTTTCTGTGCATTAAAAAGTGACTGTGCTATGAAATCCATTACGTATTTTTTCATGAGGAATAATGAAGAACTGAGAAATTGTATCAATACTCCACAGGGAAGGCATTAGAGGCTACACACACACACACATACACACACACATAAAAATTATACTTATATTCAAGTATATAGTCAAGTTACATTGATATAACTGCAGCATTTTCTGGTATTTTTTTGTACAGCAACCAGTGACATGCTGAAAAATTTATATATGTTCTAATTTTCCTGTAATACCGTCCGTAAATTTGCCTTATACTGGTCTATTTCATCAGATGAAAGAATCACACACAAGTTTTATAACACTTTAAAGATAGGATGACTCTGATTTCTTTAATTACTAGCACAAAAATGCCAGTAAAATTAATTTTGATGGCACAAGAGATGTCAAAGTAACTTAATCAGTTTTAACTTCTTGTTTTATTTACAAGCTTACAAGATCTACATAGAAACTTCTTTCTTAAGAGCAAAAGAAAAATACAGAACCAAGATGGCAAAGCCTTAGTAATGGCTTGACTTTAAAAGCAAGGGGATTTATGAGATGTACTTGTTCAGTAAACAATCACATTTATGTACTCGTCTGGATGTGATGGTGGAAATGTTGCCACAGGACTGGCATGGCATCAACATTACCAAATCAGTGAAATTGCACAATAATGATTTTGTGCCATATATAGAATGGAAAGTCTATCTACTGTCATGGGCTAGTTTGCAAGGACTTGCCTACCCTGCAGGCTCTTGTATACCAGACTTATTGCAGTATAGAGATCCTTATATAGTGGTGCTAATCTTCTACTGGTTAATGATTCCCAGTCATTCTCTTCTCTTCTCCTGAGCTGTGGGCTTTGGGAGTCGATGGGCCCTGAGTCGTGGTCAGTCTCCCACTACCAGAGTTACCTTTCCCCAGCTGAAGCTGATTCAGCACAGTTGCTGAGTTGGTTTTATTAATTTTTTCCTTATCTTGTCAGTTCTGCCAAATTTCCTGGTGTCCCACAGATTCTGCATTCTTTCTGTCCAGTATCAGTGGTACACTCTTCTTTCCAAGCTTTGGTAACCTCCCTCCTGAGATCTGTGAAGCTTGTCAAGCCCTAAACCTTAACAATGCAGTCCTACTGACAACTAATTTACTGACATCACTTAGAGCTTTTTAGCTGCTGTCTGTTTCACCAATTAAATTTCCTTTCTTGTTGATTAGGCTTGAAAGTGCATGAAGATAAAACATCAGAGAACATCCTTTCTTAAGAAAATTTTATATAGTCCTCATTTTGCAACACCAGGACACCTGACAGCCTGTTTTGGGGATCACTGGCTGCCCCAGGAAATAGAAAATGGTACTTAAAGAATTGACTACTGTAATCTGGCAGAACGGACTACCTAAGTGTTGTAGCACATTGAAAAGTGACATGTTGCATTACCTGGGTGACACATTATTACTCAACAACAGCAGCAGCTGCCAGCAGCTCCCAGCTAGACAAATAATTAATATGGAGGCAGTTAGGAGCTGCCTATCACCCTTAACTTCTCTCCCCTGTATGGACAGCCTCTGGTAATAGTATCTACATTTTGTATGATCTTAAATTTCGTGGTCTTGTTAGGAGCTGGATATGCTGTCCAGGGGATGGGGATGAGAAGATTGGTAATGTAAAAGCAGACAGTTTCTAAGGAGGAGCTGAGTCCTGCTACCCAGAACAGCAAAAGGTTTTCCTCTCTCCTTATTTCCTTGGTACTGTGATGCTTGGTAGAAGATGCTCAAAAAGGAGGCAGAAATAATTCTTTGCTTTTGCAATTAACCCTTGTCATGGATGATAAAGTCAGTACCAGAAATACTTTTTCATTCAAACACCTCCTCATTCAAGATGAGAGGCAAAACCAGTTCTTCCTCCACGTCCTGATGGTGCCACGTGTACCTGCTTTCCATCAGCCCTGGTGGCAAAGAACAGATCTGTATTCATCCAGGACAACAAAAAGACTTTGTCAGCCAAGGCAAAGTAGTTTGTAGTGGCTGACCTTGAGCCTCCACTGAGTCCCTTGCTCACTTCTCCCAAGAGGGACGGGAGAGAGACTTGGAAGAGCAAAAGCTGAGACCTCGGATTGAGATAAAGAGTTTAATAGGTGAAGAAAAGCTATTTGTGGAAGCAAAGCAGAATAAGGAATTAATTCACTACTTCCCATTGGCAGAAGGTGTCCAGCTACTTCCTGGGAAGCAGGATCTCACCACATATAACAGTTATTTGTGATGACAAATGCTTTAGCCACAAACATCTCTCTTTCCCATTGATTTCACCGTTTAGCACAATGTTGTATGGCATGGAAAATCCCTTCAGTCAATCTGGATCATCTGTTCTGGTTGTGTCCCCTCCCAGCTTCCTGTGCACCCCCAGATTATTTGCTGGTGGGGCAGAATAGAGGCAAAAAAAAAAAAAAAAGCAACCCTGGGGCTGTACAAACACTGCTCAGCAACATCCAAAACACTGGTGTGTTACTAACACTGTATCAGTCCCAAACACAAAACACAGTAGGCTATGAAGAAAGTTAACTCCATCCCAGCCAGACCCAGCGCAAGGGCTAATCATATTCTGCTGCTGCAAGAGCTGCTGTTGCGAGAGGAGAGGAGCCCCTGTGCCAGCAGACATACCTATGGAGGAGCCTGGTATGTCTGGGGATGGTGTATCACTGTAAACCTACAAATAAAGTAAAAATCCATAACTGGTTAGATGACTGACTGGTGCAGCCTGTGTTCTCTCCTTTCCTCAAGCAGAATAAGTTATAAATGCATCTGTGTATCTGTTTTGTTTGCATTCAAAATTCAACGCGTCAAGCACTACACCTCGATGGACCCAAGCTGTGTTCCACTGTTGGGAAAATGCATGGAGGAAGCTGGCAGGGAAGCACAGGGCCAAGGGTGTGTGGAGGAGCCCAGCTCCAGGCATGGCTTCCCAGGCAGGGCCGACAGAGGTGTTGTGGCCAGGACCAGGAGTGGCTCCACAGCAGGGGTGTAGAGAGGGGTGCGGCCCCCGGCATGGCTCCAGAGGTGAGGTAGGCACCAACACATGACGTCCAGGGTGGGGTGGAAGAGCAGCATGTGTGCTGGCAAAACGCCCAGGTCCTGGCTCCATGCCCAGAAAATGACAAAAGAGGGAACCAGGAAAGGACCTACCAAATGACCTTCTTACCTGGGAAACCTAATTATGGCTCCAGCGTGGGCTGTGGTGATACCTTGCTGGTGCAAGGTGAGGGTGGAAGAAACAGTGAGGGCTGAGGGTGGAACAAAACAGGCTATGAGGAAGGCAAATGTGTGGAGAGATTGAGTAAGAGATTAGGGAAATGCCAACTAAGCGTACTCTGATGTTAAAGCAAAATTTTAAATTGGAACTTGCAGCATCCAGACCCAATAATCACCAGCATCAGTGACAAGGAGGGAGAAAGGGATGAGGCAGCTGCATGTATCACTTGCACAGAGAGGCAAAGCATACCAGTGCATGGTTGACCCAGCAATATACTTGCCATGACTTTGAACTGGGAAAATGCTTTTGACTAGGTCATTGATCTGTGTCATGAAGTAATGTATTGACCTAGTTGTGCGAGGCTTCAGCTCTACTCTAGTGGATGATCAGACCAGAGTGACTCTTAAAATAGGGAGGGGGAATTTATTTGGTTGCATGAGAATCACACAGTGTAGGTGTATGAAATCAACCAAGAGATTAGAAAGAGCATTGGAGAGCTCTAGTACTGTGACCTGAAGGGGAACCCAAAAGAAAGAGCAAGTCTTAGTCACTGGCTTACAGCCCACTTCAAATCTTCAAATCTTCTTCAAATCTGGATTTTTAATTCATATTACTTAATGACATCTAATTCTCTGTTACTGCTCTCTTAAAATGACATACTCCTCATTTAACAAAAAATAGTGAACATCAAATTGTTTTCCTGCCTATATTCCACTACAGACATATACCAGTAAAATCTATACTTGTAATTCAACATGGATCAAAAATTTTGAACTCAGACCTATCCAGAAAAAGAACTTAGGCTTCTGAGTAAGTAGGTTACCCTCCTGCTGTTGTGTATTATTATTGTATTTAAGAAACAGGACTTTGGGTAGATGATTTGCACAACCAGGATATGCAGAGATAAAGCAGGTGTTTTCCTTCAAGTGAAAATTTTCAACAAAATAATCCTGAATACTCTCTAACTGCCTGAGTTAAGGGTAAAAGCAGCTTATGTACACTGAGGTATTTGCAAACTGGCTGCGTAGCTTGTTAAATGGAGATCTACTTAACCATACACTTACTATCAATAATTTGTTAGTAACTTTATGAAAGAAGATCTTTTTCCAGTGCAAAGTGACTATAAATTGGAAACATTGTTAATAAAAATACCAGTGTATTATATTCATGTGGTGATAACCTAAACTATTCTTCAAAGTACAAGGCAATGGGGTCATTGAGGATTTTTCTTATCTTCTGTCTAGTCCTCAGTCCCCTGAATACTACTGTTTCACCCACTCCTCCTAAACTCTCTTCCTGATAAAGAGATAAAGCCCATATTTCCAGTGCAACTGCATTATGTTTACTGTAATGCTAGAGTTTCTAGATGATTTAATCTCTTCATTCAGTGTTCTTCGAGTAAAATTGCTAGTGAGGTTTCTTCCATAATGTTTATGTGTATCTGTAGGAAGAGTTTGATTTTCTGTCACCATTACAGGTAGAAGCCTTTGCAGAATACTAATGAAATCAATTAATTTCACTAAATGGGACATCAAGGCAGGTATCTATTTAAACATTCGTGAATGACAGCACCTCAACAGATGTAGAGCTTCAATATATCAATCTACATATCCTAGTATGTAGCTGTACTATGGATATTGTAAGTGGCAAATGAGATAAAAAACTACTGTGGTATCTTAGAAAACACAGTGCAACTTTATTGCTCTAATATGAAGCTCTTGGAATACAAAAATGACAAATTACTAAATAAGTGCATAGTTAACTGTAAAATTATTTTCAAAGCATATGCCACTGGGTTTGAAGGATCCATTATCTAAGAAAGAAAAATTTGGTTTTGTTTATTTTGAAACTCAGGAGAAGAGAGGAATGTATATATTACCAGTTCTCATCTCCCTATAAATCCCAAAATCAGACCTTGAGTCAGAAGAAAGGTCTGTAAAGGCAAGCAGATGTGTATGACAAACACAGCTTTTATGTCTTTACTGTGCACTGAAAAACTTGTCAAACAGAAAAATCTGTTCTCCCTCCTTTTTTCTTTCTTTTTTCTTTTTACTTTTTAGTTTCTTTTTTCTTTTCTTTTTTGTTTCTGTATTTACATGCTGCAGAGGCAAAATGATGTGGCTAAGTGATCAGGATAATAAAACATGAGCTTGTGTTCAAATAATGGTCTCCTACTTCTGAAGGAAATAATGAGGTAAATCCAAGAAATTTATTTTGAAGTAAATCTAAACCATTATTGGAGCAAAATTTACACCTTGTTAAGGTTAATCCTAGACCTCAGAATGTGCAAGGAGATCAAGCTTCAAGGTTTCCAGGGCAGCTTCTCTTTCTTTAACAGGGAAAAGTTAGCCCAGCACAGGAATGTCAAATGAGACTATTGAGATACTTCAAAAGTAATACACTGTGAATGCTACTTGCACATTTAAGCTGCTAGAGACAACAGAAAATAGTGATAAATTTGCAGTGGAGACCTTTAAAAATATGCAGCTCATAGTTAACTTACCTGTTCACAAGAGATTTAATACTCTGAGCACAGCTGCTTCCTGGCAGGAGTGCAGAAGGGTCTCTGTGAACCCACGCTCCTCCACACTCTCCCTTGTAGTGTGGTGCCCAGCTGCTGAAAAACAGGGAAATGCATTGAATCCCATCCCATCATTTTGTGTGCAAGCAGGGTTTGAGACCAGGTACTGCAAGAAACCATTTACCTGAACTCCTTGGATACATGCTTTGTACCGTAGAGATGTGATTTGATAGTTCACAATATAGCTAACCTGTAATTCCTTTCAAAGATGCAATTTGCTATGTGTATCACAGGATTAACTGGGAGGAGCTGTTGACTCCACCAAAGGCAGGGGGGCCTGCAAAGAGACCTGGACAAATGAGAGGACTGGGCAAT
>VZRQ01005703.1:15758-52625 GCA_013397975.1 Machaerirhynchus nigripectus
TCTGTGGTTATTTTGCCACAGGCTTTGCGCTTCTGATCTTGTTGGGAATTTACTGTTGGTTTAATTCAGTTTCTTGGAGCCATCCCTGGGCATGACCAATGCATTTATGTCTATCAAGTTTTCTATTTTCACATTCTGTGCCTGAAAATTGAAATGACTTCGGCAAAACTAGAGAACAATAATTTAGGCCTTGGAACTTTTCTTAAGGATAAGTCTGGATTATTTGTATTACGATTTTTAAGAAGGAAAGGGTAAATGCTCAAAATTATGTTAGGCTTAACCTAGGACACAGCCAGCAGCCATGAGGAAGCCTTTAATTACATTAAATAAATAATAAAGACCAGAGAAATCCTTTTAATTCTTTAATATCCCCATCTCTAAATCTTCCTATTAATATTCAGCACATGGAATTGATTATCAGCATTGAATTAATGCTGTCACCTATATAATATAAACCTCATGGCCAGCTGAAATGAAGATTTATCATCCAAAGATGATCTGTGACTTTTCAAAGCCCACTCGAGGAATGCTGGATTTAGGTTCCATACTGCCTACAACAATCTTCACATAAGGGAGGTCTGAGGAGAAGGAAGCCTATTACTCTTAATTGCACCATATTGCAGATTAAAAGCATAATATGAGTAATTGTAATTAAATTTGGAATTCAGCTTTCATAAGAATAGGACGATGCTGAGTTTTGCTGATACTTCTCGAATAGTTTTGTGTGGCCATGATTAGAAGGAAAAAAAAAACGTCCCCAAAAGACATAAAATACCCATTCAGTCAGTACAGCACAAGGATCTCTTCTGGCACAAAGACAAAGGTCAGAACAACATCATTTGTTTCCAGGAAGGAATTAAAGCTTTCCACAGAGGGAGGGAAATGTTCTCAGCCAGACTTCTCTGCAGTCAGTCAGAGGGAAATCTTCCCTGTGGAATGGGAAGCGAAGCCATGGGGCCTGTGAGGATGTGGGGTAATGGGACAGCCAGAACACAGAGCTGGTACTCAAGGGGAGACACAAAGGCAGAATGAACTCACGTGGACAAGATGTGCTGACTTTTCACTGCTAAAAGAGGTTAAAGGGACTGGGATTTGCCTAAAGCAGCATTTCCCCAATTCCTGGCACCCCAGTAGGTGTTTGCTCTTCCGTAACTTAGATCTGTTTTCATACTTAAAGCAAAACCATCACAAATCCCAAACGCTACAGATACTCCTCAGAGGGAGCAACTACTTATCAGTTTGCCCTGGCTCCTAAAATGGAGATTTCCTGCAGTTCAGAGCTGGAGCAGAGAACAAATTGGGAAGGAGGATGAGTAACGATAACACTGTGATTAAATTCCAGCTTTGCATGGAAGAACTCTCCACTGATGCCATCTCTGCTCCTGCTCAGGACTTGGCCCCGTCAGGATGCTGATGAAAGGATGAGAGCTATGTGCAGGGTCACATCAGACCCCAACTGACCATATCAGACAACCCGAGAGGGGTAAATTATATATAAATATAAATTATTGCAGATGCTCAACTTGCTACCAACTCCTGTGTTGGATCTAGTCCTTCGTAGTGCTGCAGAACTGCAGTACCATGGGATCATGGAATGGGCTGGGTTGGAAAGGACCTTAAAGCTCATCCTCTTCCACCTCCACCCACCTTCCACTGTCCCAGGGTGCTCCAAGCTCCAATGTCCAGCCTGGCCTTGGGCACTGCCAGGGATCCAGGGGCAGCCACAGCTGCTCCGGGCACCCTGTGCCAGGGCCTGCCCACCCTGCCAGGCAACAATTCCTTCCTAACATCTCATTGAAACTCCTCCTCTTTTTGGTTTAAAACAATTCCCTCTGCAGCACCCAGATATCTCCATGGGATAGAACTTCCCTGGTACAGCCTCTTTCCTCCTTCCCAGTTTCATAAAACTCATTTTTTAAACAAAGACTATTAAAAAAGCCAGCAGGAGAACAAAGGTTGCGTTATATCCCGACAAAATGAATCGAGTTTTGTAAAGTTCTCAACTTCATAAAGATTTCCAGAAAGAGAAAATAAATGTTCCTCATCAGTAAAGAGCTGATTGCCATGACTCCCTCCCAGACTCTTCTGAAACTATGAAATTAAATATTTGAAGTGGAGCTTCTGTGTGATGTCCACTCTTTCTTCTTAAGGAATATCCCAAATAACTGTAGCCAAACCGAACCATTGGGGTTTGTGCTGAGAACGACCTTACAGACCACAAAATCAGGCCCTATTTGTGTCATGTTTCACTGGGGACGTAAAGATCTGCACAACAACAGCTCTTTACAAGCTCTAATATGGGACTTGGGTACTTAAATTTTAATTTCTGTCTTTGGGGTTGATCCACTCTGAACATGAGCAGCCCGATAATGTTTCACGCCCATCTCTGCCCTCTTCCCACTGTCCCCTCGCCAGGAGCACGGCCGGGACACACAGGGGAACATTTAAGTCATGTTCCCACGCTGGCTCTTCTCTCCTAACAATTCTCTACCTAATAGGTGCTGAGCTTTGGGAAACTGATTAAAACACTGCAGTCGTGCCACCCGTGGAGAGCTGGGCATCAAAAATGGGCACATCCCATAAATGACACAGATCTTTTTACAGAAAAATAGGATGGATAATCCCTCCCCTCACACATTTAGCTACTCCTACACCCACCTTGATCCTACAGCCTATCCCAGCAAGGGGTGTAAGTAAAGGAAAATTCTAATGGATCAGGAGAACTTGTGGGGTGGAGTTCATGGAGTTTGGCACTGGGACAAAGAATGAGGAACTACCTTGAGCAGCTTCCGACTGAAGCATCCACACGTCCTAACTGCAGACTTTGAAAAAAAACAGGAGAAAAGAGAAAACCATGCCAGGCACCATGGAAATGTTGAGTCTGATAAACAGTCTGATAAAGAATTAATTACCTTTTTGCTCAGAATTACAACGTTGATACTGAACTGGCGTTTTAGTTTTGCTTCATTAGGTAGTATCTGCCTTTCCCAATATGGTTTTTCAAAGTTGTCATCTTAAACTTTTTAGATTTTGGCAAAGGACTGGAAGGAAACTTGCAAGTTGAACCAAACATTTAAATGCCCAAACTGCCTTTACTTACCATTTTTTCCAAAGGACAAGCTAATTTACTTTGCATAAACATTTATAATTGACATATTTAACGCAGAGATCTGATTTAGATGGCTATGAGCAAAAAAGCTGGTAAGTAAATCCACATTACATGGATTTTTACAAGCATTTGGAAAACCTTCACCTGGTGACACTAATCAGAGTGACTTTATTACAATTTGAGATGTTTCTGCCCGTGACAGACAAGCATGGAAATTAAAGAGAGACAGCAACAACATGCACATGCAAAATCATAAAAAACAAACAACAAAAGCTTTGTACATGAAAGGAATTTACAAAATAAAAACATGCAGTTACAATATTAAAAAAATGCAATGGAAGGCAGAAGATGGAGAACAGGAGTGGGGACACAGCCACGTTTGCTGAGGAACCAAGAGCAAGCCCTTCTTCTCACTGGACATAGGAATTGAGCTGCCAGAAAACGTCAGCAGAGCAGAGCCCCCGGAGCAGGGACATGCGGTACGGAATTATGGAATGCCTGGCTTGGAAGGGACCTTAAAGCTCATCCCATGGGCAGGGCCACCATCCCAGGTTGCTCAAGGCCCACCCAATGACCCAGCTCACCAAAGCTGAGCCTGCTGCTCCCAGGCCTTCCTTGCTTTGACATCCAATATGTGGCAGAAGATTCCTTCCAGGTGGGGCATTTTATGGGCAAAGCAAGAGATTCCAATCACAGCTACAGGAAAATCGTACTGATGTTACCTACAGTGAAGGCTGCTTAAAGAAGTATCGAGCCCACTGCCATCTATGCCCCATCTTTGGGTAAAAACGGACAGTTTTCCCCAAGAATTTCCAGTAAACAGACTAAGAACCAGCAAGATGTAGTTCTGAGAAAACAGCTTGGAGAGTTATATTTTACATCACAAATTTCCGAGCGAACGGCAAAGACAACGGCTCTCCGTTTGGGATCGGGAGTGGGGAGGTCATGGTGCACAGCAGAAAAAGGGGCAAAAGTTGGGATTTCTGAAGAGTCTGAGGCAGATACCGTGTGCTGCGTTAGGAGTCCTCCCACTCAAAAAAAGCAGGGAACATCCACCCGTGAGCATTACAGAGCCGTCGACTGGGAGGGGAAGCGTTTCTCCAGCTCCTCCACAACACAGCCCAGGTTCCCGTTCTGCTGGTTGTGCTCCGCCGCGGCTTCTGGAGTCGGGAGCTCCGGGCTCGGGGCCGGTTTGAGCTTGGGGACGTGCTTGGGCAGCAGGTGGTTCTTGTCTATTTGGCTGTACATGTTGGCCACCGACTTCTCGATGGCGGCCAAATTCTGAATGTTTTTAAGAATTCCTTTGAGCTCCCTGCGGGGAGGAGGCTCTGGCACTGCAGCCGGGGTGGGGACAACTGGCTGTTTGGCAGGGGATTTGGAATGCTTGGCTGGGGACAGGAGCTGTGTGCTAAGAGGAGATGGAGAGGAAGAAGAAGAAGAAGAAGAAGAAGGAAGAGAAACTGCAGGCGGAGGCGGAGGATGTGGTGGCAACAGAGGAGGGGATGGAGGTGGTGGTGGCAGTGGAGGTGGCAGCTGTGGAGGTGGGGGTGGGGGAATTTTAGGTGGGTCTGGAATGCTTTCCACAACTTCTTTGGTCTGAAGAGCTAGAAAACTTTGGCAAAGTGGTCTCTTTATCCTAGAAGACGGAGGAGTTGGTTTGCGAGTCGGTGGAGGAGAATGTTCTTCAGGGTTGTCGTGGTGAGTGACGATTACAGCGGGGACCACGGCGGCGTCCGCTTCAACTCCTTCAGCACAAGGCGTTGGAGAGGACACAGGGGAGGAGTGAAGGCAGGGAGAAGCCACCACACTTTTGGGAGACTGCTCTGGCGCGTTGTCTCCCTCCTGGACACTGGTGCTGTGTGTGGGCGACCGCGTGGATTTCACCTCGGGAGACCTCACTTGCTTCATTTCCTGCAGCGCCTCGAACTGCCTCGCCTTCTCCTTCACAGTCAGCTTGGGGCTGCTGATCTTTTGGAAGAGTGGACTGCTGACATCGTCACTGCTATCCCGATTTTCAGCTCCTTCCTCCTTGGCCGCGAGTCTCTGCTGCTGCCACTGGATGGGGTCCAAGATAACCGGCCTACCCAGGGACCCCTGCGTGTGTCTCCTGGTCAGGTGAGTGGGCACTGTCCACGCCCGGTAGCTGCCTCCCAAAGAGGCCTCTCTCCAGACCAGCCTTGAAGGAGAAAGAGTATCTAAAGTATCGTTCCTTTTCCATAGGAACCCCGCAGCAGCGGGGCTTTGAGGGGGACCTTCCACGTACAGTGGGTTTCGGGTCGTTAGCGGGTTCTCATCGGACAAAAAAGTGATGTTACTCGAGGATTTGGGGAGGTTATTGTTCAGGGATCCATTGACATTGGATTGCTTGTGAGCCTCTATGGCACGGGAAGCAAAGCTGCTTATAACTCTCTGTCGGTCTCCTTCTTCTAAGACTGACTTTTTTCCCCTGCTTTGTTGGAAATGGTAGAGAAGAAAAAGACTTGAAAGAAAAGAAGATAATCACATGTGAGGAAACATGCATGGACATAGGTACTTATGAGAGAGAGAAAAAAAGAGCTTATGACATGAAGCAGAGCCACTAAATCACTCCTAGCAAGCTACAACCCAACAGAAGGAGCGCGTCTACTACTGGGCAAGACATTTACTTTTGCATCTTCTTTAAGGGGGAAGGAAGAAAAATTAAAACAAGTTGCTGCTTGTTTTAATTTGAAGCTGCGTAGCTACTTGGTGAGTTCAAAAACAAATTCACGTCTCCTTAAAAAACCTCTTAGAGTTCAAAATTATCAGTTAATATTGTGCCCTACCCACCCAGAGACACAAAACAGCACAGAAGTGTCAATATGTAAATGAATTGCATCTCTCGTGTGTATGAATTTCATCTTTTCACCATGTTGAACCCAGTGAAAAACGCCTGTGGTTGGGTTACATCGAATTTCTACACCAAAAGTAGGAGGGGTCACCACTCTCTGGACTTCATCTGTCACCTCCCAGTCCCTCATTAACTTCCCCCCTCAAATATTTTTAATACCACAACCTTCTGTGTAGATTTCAAAATTAACAGTATTTTAAAATGAATAGCCTCAAACTGCCTGCCATCAAAGTGCCCTTTGAGGCCTATTTAAATAATGCTCACTTCATGCTGAAATTAAATTTGTTTTTCTCTCAAACAGTGAGAAATTTAAGATTTGGGCCTGTGTCAGGCAGAGCTAAAGTACAGCATGAGCAGCAGTCTCATCCACCTGCACAATTTAAAATGTCATTTAAGACTGGTTTTAGTGACTCAGAGATGTCCATTATTTTCACATGAGTTCTGAGTTAAAAATTCTAAGCCTTGTCTCTACCAACATTTGAATTTTGGTAAAGGAATAGGAGAAAAAAAATGAGGTTTTCCATGATTCTGTGAATATCGGAAGATGGAAGTTTTAGACCTCTTGGTCACATCGTACCATGGGTTTTGGTGGTGTTGTTTTGTATCTCAGAAAATATAACTACATCCAAATTAATGAAAAATTAACCTCTGGTGGTTAAATATTCCCTAGCAAAATTGGAAGAGAAATTTAAATACCTAGAAGGAGTTAATTAGAAGATCTTAATTTCCCTCTAAGTTATTGAAGATGTAAAAGTCCCCTGAGGATCTGTATTTAGTCACAAAATACTTTTGTTTCTTGACTTCTGTTTCCTGTTTTGATCAGGGGCCCACCCAGGCAGGGAATCCCCAGCTTCCAAATGCTCCAGGGAGCCAGGAGGACTGGAATTCCTGCACGGAATCCAAGGATCATTCTCCCATTTGCAAAAAAACATCCAGCAAAGCTCCACAAAGTGAATAAACTCTCCCCAGGCACAGCAGTTTGCCAGAGCTGAGCGTGCCTAAGGCTTCCTCTGGGCAGAATGAATACAAATAATTAACTTCACACTAATTAGAGAATCCCAGCAGGGTTTGGATTGGAAAGGACCTTAAAGATGACCTTGCTCCAACCCCGCCATGGGCAGGGACACCGTCCACTGTCCCAGGCTGCTCCAAGCCCCAGTGTCCAGCCTGGCCTTGGGCACTGCCAGGGATCCAGGGGCAGCCACAGCTGCTCTGGGCACCCTGTGCCAGGGCCTGCCCACCCTCCCAGGGAGGAATTTCTTCCTTATATCTCACCTAAATTTCCCCTCTGGCTGTGGGAAGCCATTCTCCCTTGTCCTGGCACTCCAGGCCCTCCTCCAAAATCTCTCTCCATCTTTCCTGTCATCTCCTTCAGGCCCTGGAAGGCCACACTGAGGTCACCCCAGAGCTTCTCCTCTCCAGGCTGAACACCCCCAGCTCTCCCAGCCTTTCCTCCCAGCAGAGCTGCTCCATCCCTCTGCTCCTCTTGGTGCCTCCTCTGGGCTCTCTCCAGCAGCTCCAGGTCCTCCCTGTGCTGGGCCCCTGAGCTATAAAGCAGCTCTGAATTCCAAAGCAGCCAGCTTTGAGGTCAGCCAAGCACTGCACCTACTGATAGGCCAGAGCAGCAGTGACTCTGAACTTGAAGGAGCCCCTCCAGCAGATGGCTCATGCAAGGTGCCACCACCTTTCTGCCACTGGAGCAGATTATTTCAAAAGCTGCTCAGCTCCTTCCCAGCTCCACATGAGGCCTCTGAGAGCTGAGCCCGTGATGTTTTTCTGTTTGTGTGGAGCTGTTTCAATCACCGAGGACCAGTGAATTCAGTTTCTGTGAACTCAAAGACTCTACAGGCCTTGCATGGAATTGGAATTAACAGCCAAGGAAGGGTTAAATCCAGCCATAAATCCATGAGCTCCCAGCAAACCTCTGTTCATGCGCTCAGGGTCGGTTTGGCTTTTTTTTGACCCTTTGGCTTTAGAAATAATGCCCTTCAAGTTCAGCAATCACCATCCCTCTGTCTGCTTCCAAGAAGAGGGACAAAGGAGCACAGAAGTATTGGAACTTCCCAGTAAATGTCTTTCCTGCTCAATGGACAAATAAAATATGAGCTTCACCTTGCAAGGTTGGATGGGAATTGCTGGAAGGAAAATTAACTAATTTCTACCAGCTACAGATATTAAGACAATGAAAGAAGCTTACTTACTGATGCCTATGGATCCAAAGACAGGGAAAAATGAAAATGGTGAGACAAGGCAGATTTAAAACTAAAGAGCTTTGTTCCATTTCATTTGCTATAAACACCAAAGAAAGCAACCAAGACATTGCAAATGAAAGATGGCAGACTTAGGACAACTAAAACAAGGAATGTTGTACTAAAACTCATGAAAAATGGCAATAAAAGACTTTTCCCAAATAAGAATTTCCTAAGGTATACCTGTGCCCTGCAGTAAAATATTTACCGGGGAAGAAAAAGTTAATTTGTAATTATATTTTTTGAAGGCTGTTATTTTCTTGAAAATCCTACGGATTTTGATTTATCTTGGAAGGATTTTTGTGTTTAATCAGTTGCTCAGCATGATGGATAAGCCTTGGTTGTATGCAAAGACATCTGAGAGAAAATATTCCAACTACAGCACCTTTTTTTGGTGCAACAAAGACTATTTTTTGTCCGAATTAACATAAAGCTAAGCCTCAAAGTCAATACTGCAGATCTGGGAACCGTCACCTCTTTGGGGCAGTACTAAACCCCAAAAAATTTTTGCAGATAAAGCACAACGAGGCTTTTTCTGGGTTTAGCATCACGTCATTAATTTCAGCAGAAATTTGGTTTAGTGTAAAAAAAAAAAACCAAAAAAACCACAAGTGAATTTTACCCCGCAGGCACCCCCCTGCCTAAGGGTTCAGATGTGACTCACAAACAGAAGTGCTCCCATTCCAAAAAAACTTTATTCCACACATTTTTCCTCCTTTCCTGCCCAAGCGTAACTTGACAATGGCAAAGGGCAACAATTCAGCCCTCAGGAGAAGCTATTCCTGCTCCCAGCATTTTTTAGCCCCCTATTTACCTAGAAAAGCTCGAGCCCTGGAATTATTCCACATGCAGAGACTGCACCCAGTTGTCCCAGAGTTAAAGCTCTCTCATGGCCCTGTAACATTTTATAAACTCCATCACAGCAGCTGGAAAATTCCAACTTTCTGGGCACAACAAATCGTGATTGAAAACGGAGCAATCCTCGTTTCCACCACCCATTCATTCCCTACCTGCTCCAAATATTATTAAAGCCGGGCTCTCCAGCATTCCTTGGTTTTCAAGTATAAACAGAGATGAGGAAGCGTGGAAAAGCTTTTCAACAACCCTCCCCAGTATCAGACAAATAATAATTGGCTGGAATATTTTCCTACTGCGAGTTCAATTGTTGCTGGAGTCCATCAACTTCAGGTTTACAGAGGCATGAAAAGGGAGGCAGCCTTGCAAGATTATTATTTTATGAGCATGGAAGAGGTAAAAGATGCATTTATTGAGCTGCCAGGGGTTTCTCTGCTTTGATAGTTCCTTTAATTTCAATATTTAAACGGGTTTAAATTTAGAACAAAAAACCCCCAACAAGCCAAACACTTCTTACTACAGGAAATGGGGAATTTGGGGCAGCAGTTTTCATGGAATTATCATTTCGGATGTGTGCAATGGATAAGGATGAATTTTACTGGATGTGTTTACTCAACAGCTTTGGAAAATATGGAGTGCTGGCCTGGATGTGCCAAGGAAGCCAAACCTGGCAGCAATGAGCTGCTGTAGGATCTTGCTCTTAGGAAAACCATCTGGTGAGGCCTTTTTGCCCATTTAAAGCCTGTTAAAGGTTGCCCCATGCACTACAAGTGATTAAATTGGTTTTTTCCCTCCTTCCAGAGCCAGCCTGTTTCTTCTCAGGATGTTGGAGAAGCCCAAGCAGCTGGGGGATGAAGAAAAGCCTTTTGCACAGAGACTGCATGAAGCGGTCTCATAGAATCCCAGAATCCCAGAATAGTTTGGACTGGGAGGGACCTCAAAGCCCATCTCATTCCACCCTCTGCCATGAGCAGGGACACCTGCCACTATACCAGGTTGCCCTGGGCAATGCTTTTCTGCCTGATCTGGACGGATCTCGAGGAATACTCACATGGTGCTGTCTCCAAGCTCCTCGTAGAGGTTGTTGGCCGCGGCTCCGGCCGGTTTTCCGGCTGGCAGAGCCATCTGGATCCTCGCAGTCTTGGCACACTCAGCCTGGCGCCTTCGGAGAGCCACGGGGGGAAGGAGAAACACTCATCAGAACACCCCAAAACATGTCCCCAGTAAAGCCAAAATGTGACGTTTCCTACATTTTTGCCCTGTGGTTAATAAACATCCCTGGATTTTCTCTTCATCGAAGCAGTAACGTGATCCTGTTCTCATGGATTTTTCAGCTCCCTGTTGTTCTGTTTTGCTGGAATCCCAGAGCTTCCCAGATCCCAGACTGCTTTGGGCTGGAAAGGACTTTAAAGCCCATCCCCCACCACCACCCCTGCCATGGGCAGGGACACCTCCCACTGTCCCAGGCTGCTCCAAGCCCCAATGTCCAGCCTGGCCTTGGGCACTGCCAGGGATCCAGGGGCAGCCACAGCTGCTCTGGGCACCCTGTGCCAGGGCCTGCCCACCCTCCCAGGGAACAATTCCTTCCCAGTATCCCATCTGAACCTACTCTCTTTCAGTTTGATGCCAGTCCCCCTTGTCCACTCACAACTCCTTTTTTTTAATGGAGTTGGCTGGGAAATTTCTGTTCTCTGTCCAGAAAACAAAGCTCTTCATGTAAGGAGCACCACCAGGGTGATATGACTGATCTACCCCAATGACACCGAGTAGCCATAAAATTAAATCACTTTTAAAAACTCATCACACCAAGAGTTCAGGAGCAAGTTGGAGTATAGGAATTTTTTAAAAAAAACCCTATATTTAGTATATGTTGAGAATAAAATTTGTCAGTACTCCTATGGAAGCCGGAAAAAACAAAGCTGGAAATGAATACTTACTCTTTGAATCTGTTTGGTTGCAAAAAAAAGAGATGAAAAGGAAGGTTAAATAAATTCTGCTTCCAACAACTGCTTGTAACTGTGACTCTAACAGGAGTAATAAACTACAGGCTACTTAATTATTCCACACATCAAATTCCAGAATTAATGACTTCTTTAAAGAACCAGAACTTCCAGAGCTGAACAGCGTTTGGCTGCTACTTTTTGATCCCCTGGAAACAATTCTGTAGTCAGCAGAAATACAAATTACAGCAGGGAAAGGAAACAAGACATGAAAACATGAATATTTCTCCTCTTCTTTCTTAAGCGGGCACATTTTTATACCTGTTTCTTGATATTTCATTATTTTATGTATAACAGGATATATAATATAATTGTTATTTTCTTTATATACTCCCATTTTAGCATGCTTCAAAAATGTATAGAAAATATTTTTAATAATCATTATTTTTGGTTCTTATTTAGAAGATGCCAATCTTTTGTGATTAGTAAATAATGAATAATTTTTAAGTACCTTGCAGGGTTATGCTGGATTATGGATTTCAAAAGAATCATTTTTTAGATTTTTTACTAAAGAAAAACTTTTTTACTTAGGAAAAACACTGAGATTCCTTTGGAAAAGGAGTGAAAAAGGCTGGAATGCAAAAACAAACCATAAGGCTCAGGATTTTAATTTAACTCTAAATTTCCTTTCATTTTCTTTGGCCCTCTCCATAAAAATACAATTTATTCACAATGGGCTTCCATAAATCCCACTCCAAGTCAGAGTTCTAGATTGGAAAAATGGGATTTTTGGATGAAATGAATTTGGGCAGATTCCTGAGAGCTCCTAAAAGAGATTGATGATGTTTGGATAATCTAACAGATGCCAAGGAAAAATGGGGGTGTTCCATTTCTCTAAGGAATCTGCAATTCAGATAAGAGCCACCAAGGAATTGCAGAATCAACTGGCTCATGGAAGCAAATTTTCCATAAAATTCTGGGAGAGGAAGAGCAGTTTAGGAATGATCTGCCATTCCAATGGTGCAGAACTTGGTCAAGCTCTTCCAAACTTCTTTAAATGGCATTTTTTCCCTTGACCCAATCTGAGGAAATGGGGATATGAATATAATCATTAATTACAGAATAAATTCGGGAATAAATGGATTTATAAATCTATGAATATGAATATAATGTATACAAAAATTTATGAATATAATCTTTAATTAGAGACTAAATACATGAACACATAAATAAATAAATAAATATGAATAGATATGGAGCCTTTAAGTCCAAAATGCATTGATTTTAAATATGAGTGGACCTGAAAATTTTAGTTGAGGGGAACTTGTTGGAGATGTTGATATGAATTCATGTATCAGCCAATTACTGGAACCTCTTCAGTGTATAAGAGGCAAGAGGAAATATCAAAAAATATCTCTGATGCTGCCCTAAAATGGCACACAAACAACTCTCCAGGAAACACCTGCAGTTAAGAAGCTCAGGAAAGAATATTTTAGGATTTAAGCAAAACCATTGGAATCCTCTAATTTGATTTTTGATTCATTTCTTGAAACAGCACCTTTTTCCTGTATTTTTTTTTTTTTTTTGGCATTGAATGCAGCTCTGAATCCTCACTTTTTTGCCAAACACCTGGATTTTGAGCTGGTGTTTTGGCAATAAAATCCTGCGCCGTGGACGCACTTCCTGTGGATTTTCTGTGTCCGTGTTCATTGCACCAAGCACTGAGCACCCCTTGAGGTGAGAAGGGATTAAACCCAGAAACTGATTTATATAATAGAAATATATATAAGAGAAACATAGATAATACATACTAAATATTACAGAAATGGGCAGTAATAAATAGAAATTAATCTTGGGAGTATGGACAATCGTTGAAGCGGCTCTGCTACGAAATGCAGCGTCTCTACTACGAGGTTACAACCCCGGGGAGAGGAGGAGGAGGAGGGTACTCACTGCTTGTAGCTGACCATGACGATGAGGATGGCTGGCATGCAGCACAGGATGATGATGACAGCCAGGGCCAGCAGTGCCCCCTCCGTGTAGCCCATGGCCTGCGCCTGCTTCTTCACGTTGGCCACCACGTCCGGCGTGCGGATCTCCAGGATTCGCCCGCCCTGGCCCAGGTAGGGCTGGAACTCCTTGTTGATATCCAGAAGTTTGCCATCCAGGAACCTTCAATGGCACAAGAGCACCGCACTATTAGGGCCAAGTTCATGAAGACAGTTTTAATTACAGCGGGTTAATAGCCCAGTAAAGCACGTGTTGTCTTTGTGGGCTTTGGAAGAGTGGCAATTCCCTGTAATCCAGGTGCCAGGGACAATTCCAATGCACCTAACACCAGGATGCAGTTTTAACACTTAAAAGGAGGGCTGAGCTGAGCTTATCCTGATTTCCAGGGGCACAAAGTCCTCGGTGGCATCACAGAGGCCTTGCTTTGTGCTTTTCCTTCTCCGCTCTGATCCCGAGGATCAACCAGCCCTTCCTGGATATATCCCTAAGGACCACTCTGCCCTGAAGATCACCTTGGTCTTGCCCAGGGCTGTGGTGGAGTCACCATCCCTGGAAGTGTTCAGAAAACCTGTGGATGTGGCACTTGGGGACACGGGTCAGTGGTGGCCTTGGCAGTGCTGGGGGAATGTTGGATTCGATAACCTCAGATGTCTTTTCCACCCCTGATGATTCTGTGATTGCTGTTACCCTAAAATCAGGGAAATCCTTCGGCTGGCTGGACAAAAAATACATTGGCCAAGGCTTTAACTTCCGAAGNGCCATTACCCTAAAATCAGGCAGTTTTTAGAGGATTTGCTCAGCTCCTCAGGGAAATCCTTCAGCTGGCTGGACAAAAAATACACTGGCCAAGGCTTTAACTTCCGAAGGAAAATGAAATCCTTGGATCACTCCAGAAGTGAGGATTGAGTGTCTCACAAGCTGCTCAGCTCTAAAGACCAAAGAAGGAGACATGTTAGGATGGAGTATCCTAAAATCTGGGAGCTATAGCAGAATTCCAGATCCTTACATGTACAGGGGTTCTCCTGGAGAAAGATGATGGGAAAAAAACCTCCAGAAAACTTCAAATAAAAAACAACAAAAAAAATACTGTATTTTTGTGTATAAAACTCTGAATGTCTAAAGGAAGCCTGAGATAGCTTTGATTTCCTTACTCTGATCATGAGACACAAATTTCACTCCTCAAAGACCATTTCTTCAAGGGTGGTAATTTCTTACAATTGACTTCCCCTCAGATTAATTACCTGATAAATCCTTGTAGCACTTCTTGTCCCTGTTTTAATTTTTTTGGAATTCTGGGGGGAATCCACTCTGCTCTGGGTGTGCAGTGGATGAACTGGATCTCGTCACAAGCAGGACATGCCGTCCTGAATGATGAATTTGGGCTGGTTCCATGATACTGAAGCTGCTCACCCCCACCCTCACAAAGGTGTCTGGAAGAATAATTCCCATTCCTGATGTCTTCCACAAACCATTTCCTTGGTACTTGAGAAAAAAAATCCCTTTTCCAACCTAAATGATGGCATAAAGTGAATACAGACATTCTTTTGCTGCTCACTAGGTGTCACTGGTGCATGTCCCACGTCCTTTGAGCTGGTAAAAGCCTTCCCAGCAGGATGGCATTAAATCCCTGGGTGATTTTAACCATCCCTCTGTTGAAATTCCACTGGCATTTTCCTGACAAACCCTATTTAACACGCTCGTAACTCAGCCATGAGCGTTTACTCCGTGATGGAACCTGACACGTTGTGCAGGAGCTTCACACAGTTTCTTTTTAACGGGGGACATTTTGCACTTAATTTATGCAGGAGGTATTTGCTGGATTCAACTGGTTTTTGTGCTCCAATAAATCAAAGCCTCTTCCTTAGAAAAGACAGGAAAGGAGGCTGAACGTTTCAGTCTGGGAAATTATCTGAGTGGCCTCCGAGTCTTTAGGGGTTTGTGGGAGAGGGAGGAAATAGTGAAGTACAGGTACTATTCAGACCTATTTTTGGGGTGTAATCAAACAGCTTTGGAGCAAAAACTGGATGAGGAGCGGCTGGGGGAGCTGGGAAAGGGGCTCAGCCTGGAGAAAAGGAGGCTCAGGGGGCCCTTGTGGCTCTGCACAAGTCCCTGACAGGAGGGGGCAGCCGGGGGGGTCGGGCTCTGCTCCCAGGGAACAGGGACAGGACAAGGGGAAACGGCCTCAGGCTGGGCCAGGGGAGGCTCAGGTTGGACAGCAGCAGGAATTTCTGCATGGAAAGGGTGCTCAGGCCTTGGCAGGGGCTGCCCAGGGAGGTTTGGAGTGCCCATGCCTGGAGGTGTTCCATAAATGTGTGGATGTGAGGACACAGTTTAGTGGTGGGCTTGGAAGTGCTGGGTTACGGGTCGGACCTGATGAGCTCAGAGCTTCTTTCCAACCTCAATGATTCTGTTTTATGGGATCCCTGATTAATAAAAGCTTCAGGTAACCCGTTAGAGCAGTCTTAAGGAAAAACATGGATCTCTTGTTGTGTTTCAGTCTGACGAAGTACGGGACAGGGGAAATTCTGCATATCTTGAGAGACACGTGGGTTTTCCCTCATGGCAGTGGCTGCTACATCCATGACTTCTAAGCCATGCCTTTGTTTTCCAGACAAACATTTTCCTGGAAAACTGTGGGATTAATCTTACGCATTACGGGAGCCTCACACTTTGGTTAAGTGGGGTTTGCTTCTCATAGTGACAAATGTGATCTGCTCAGCTGCTGCTGGGATGAGCTGCTGTGTCCACCTTCTTCTCCCAGCTCCGGCTGCTTTGGGTTTGGATCCCTGACTCCTGCCTGTATCCCTGCAGTTCTCCACCTGCTGCTCCACTCCATCCTCAATTCCCCCCGCATTCGACCTTCACAAATACTTGTTTTCAAACAGTGACAGGTCCACAAGAAATTCCACTAAATCAGGGCCTCAACTCTGCTTTAGGAGCAGGAACACAGCAGGGTGTTCCCAAAAAAGCCCATTCTGGAAAAGCCACAGTTATCTTCCGATACACGATCATTTGGTGAGCTGTGTAAAAATCCCAGCTGGCACAAGTCACTGAATCTGTGCTGTTGGTCCTGGATGCATCATGGAATTGTTGAACACCTGGAAAATCACCTGTGGGAATTCATCTTCCTTATGGGTAATGAAATGTTTCAAACAGGAAGCTCTGTTTCTTTCAGACTTATTCACCTTTCTCCCATCACATCCAGTTTATGAAACGATCCTTTCTCCCACTGATCCCTTTTCTGTCAGATCCAGAGCAGATTCCTGGCTGGCAGAAGGGTGGTTGGGACTCATGGCTTCCCAGGGAGGGGACAACCACTGCTGAAGTCCTGTGACCGTGGCAGGAAGAACCCTGAGCCATCCCTCTGAAATCAAACTCCTAGGAGGGAGCTTTATCTTTTCAGGGGGTTAAAATCTTTGGAGGTTTGGGTACATCTCTGGCCCAAATCTCCTGAGATTCTCCCCCTTTCCAGTGAAAACCTGGGAACTCCAGCTGCAAAACTCTGTCTCCTTACTCCGGTGAGATGACACTCGCTCACCTCTACCCTAAAGCCAGGGAAGCATTCCCTGGGATTTTGCTGATTTAAATATTTAAAAGCTTTTGAAGAGAAGAAAAAAAGCCCCTAAAAAGCTGAGTGTGCAGGCACAGGGAGCATTTTAATGAGTTTGTTTCTCAGATGATTTCCCCTTCCCTTCCTGTTGGAAAATCTGATTTTTAACCCATCTTAACTCTATTCTGCTCTGGGTACTCCATGTTCAGCTGATTTTCATATCCTGATCGTAGTCGATTTACTGAGAGCTTTCTAAAGGGAGGAGGAAAAGGGTGTAAGAATCTTGAATAAAACTGGGAAAAGATCACAGTGACTCCACTCTGGGAATGAGCAATAGTGGACAAGTGACCAGAAACACCCAGAGCATCACTGAGACCTGAAAGGACTGAATGACCATGGGGATATCTAAAGACAAATGCCAGGAGAAGGAAGGAGGTTAAGGAGGTTCTGTTGCCACCCCTCTGAAACCTGCTATTGCTATTAATTACATTTTATACAACATTTTAATATAAAACATTAATATTTTTTTATATTCCTATATCAGAAAAATGATGCTGGAAGACTGGAGAGGGTTCAGAGAAAACTTTAGGTGATTAAAAGAATTAAAACATAGCCCAGAGCAGAACTTCTCAGGAATAAAAATAGAGAGGATGATGTGATCATGAGCCTAGACCTTGGTGGGACCCAGAAATTAAAAGCAACAGCGGATGCTTTAATTTAGCACTCAAAATTATAATAAAACTGAGCCTGGACAAATTAAAAATACAAGACAAGAGGCCTAATTTTTGACAGGGAATTAACCTTCAGTAACAACACCCAAAGTAGTTGATTGGATTTTCTGGTGCAGTTGCTGACAGATACGTTCCAAGCAGAATTGTTTTGGGGGCTTCCCAAACTTGCTCAGACTGACCCCAGTGATCTTTCCCAGCCTCTAAACTGAACATCTGCAGAGCTTTCCTACGCTGTGGTTCTTCTGCACTCCACCAGGAGCTCGGGAGAAGAAGCCCTTTTCCCCCTTTTCCAACCCCATGTCCCTGCCGTGGTGTGCAGGCTTTTCCTGCCAGGCTGCTGAGGACGTGCTCCGCACAGGAGGAGCCTGGTGGGGTTCTCACCGAGATAAAAACCAACACCAAGGTGGAACACGTGCAAAAAAAACCAAAAAAAGGGTTTTTTTCTTTAGAAGAAGGGCCTGATTTCCATTTTGAAGAGCCCGATCTCCTGTGTGGATGTGTGCACTGGATCACGCCCCAGTGTCTGTGTTTTACACAAGGTGCAAGCCACCCCTTCCCTTTCTCTTTCTCTTTCTCTTTCCCTTCTTCTCCTTCTCTTTCTCCTTCTTTCCCTTTCCCTTCTCCTTCTCCTTTCCCTTTCCCTTTCCTTTTCCCTTTCCCTCTCTCTTTCCCTTTCCCTTCTCCTTCTCCTTTCCCTTTCCCTTCTCCTTCTCCTTTCCCTTTCCCTTCTCCTTCTCCTTTCCCTTTCCCTTCTCCTTCTCCTTTCCCTTTCCCTTCTCCTTCTCCTTTCCCTTTCCCTTCTCCTTCTCCTTTCCCTTTCCCTTCTCCTTCTCCTTTCCCTTTCCCTTTCCTTTTCCCTTTCCCTCTCTCTTTCCCTTTCCCTTCCCGTTCTTCCTCTCCCTCAGTTCCCAAAGAAAAGAAGAAAGGACTCATGCTCCAAACAGAAACTGTGGGAAGCCCAAAGGTCAACACTGCAGCACCAAAGCCTGGAGACCACACAGGGCTCTTGGTACATGGGAAGGAAATTCCTTGGAGGAATTTCAGCTGGAAGCACAAAGGGTGGACAAAACCTATTTCAAGCAATGTCTGAGTCATGTGCATTGGGACAATTCAGCCCGAGGCACTGGACTGAACTAGGACGTGGCAAATTCCCAAGCTATCCATAGGGGATATCCATGCAGCAGCTGCCTCAATGGATTTTTCTATTCCCGTTATGCTGAACCAGTTTCTAACAGGGCAACAGATTCCCAAACCATGGGAACAGAGGGAGAGTAACAAGTGAAATACTCACTTAAAAAGCTCGTTCCTCATGATGGCTCTGTTGGTTTGCGGGTCGATGGCGTAGACCATGAGGTCGGACTTGGTGTAATCCTCCTCGGAATATCCATCCCCAAACCTCCGTGCCCCGATGGATTCCACCACGACCGTCGCCCCCGGAATCTGGTCTTGGATGTAGCGTTCCAAAATCCTAAAGGGAAGACGGAGCCGGAAAGCTGCAGTGATTGATTCGTGCCGCTGCCCGCAGCCCAAGTGAGGTACTGATACGCAAAACCCACAGGATGAGAAGGATTTTGACCTCCAGAGCACTTTTAAAAAAGGAATCCCTGCTCCATATAACTTTTGAAATGCTGAGCTCCTGGGAAAAGCTCAGCAGTGCTCGGAGAGGTCTTCAGTAAAACGTGTCCTCCAGTCGAGCTCTTTGTATTTATGACCCCAGTTGAGTTTTAAACGGCTCACTGGAAACACCACCTATATTTCACACAAAACCCCCCTGTCATCCTTTTATTAAGCTATGTGATTCCAGAGCTTCCATTCCAGCCTTCCACGGGGTGCATTCCATAAATTTCCACCCAGAGAAACGACCACTCGAATGATTTTCGGTGGGACATTTCATCCAGCCCTCCGACATCACACATTTCGGGGGCTGCGACACCTGCTGCTCCAAAAGGCACCAGGTTTTACACGCAGGAGGAAATTGGAATACTGGGCTGACACGTTTACCACAGGAAATAAAATCAAATAAACTGCAGCAGGATTCCACAAGCAGCAGGGGAAAGAAAGGCTGATAGGATTCACAGATAACAACAATAACAACAAAAACAACAACAACACCAAGACTTGCTAAAGGCTGATGAGGTTTCCAACGTGGGACCAGGAGAGCTTCACTCAAAGCCCACAGAAAGTTTGATAAAAAAAGGCATAAAAGCAAATATCATCAACTCTGGGCAAAAAAGGAGGGAGAAGTAAACCAGAGCATTTGGAAGTCTAAACGTTTCATCTAAACTTACAAGAAAATACAGAATTTCCTGGGCTAGTTGATATGGTCAGAAAATCAAAAGGCAATAGCTGAGCTGGGCAGCAAAAGCAAGGGAATGAGAGGGAATGTGCTGCCTGATCCACCAAGGATGCCCCAGGGTGTGGAGGAAGACACATCTCCCACAAAAATGGGACATCAGTGACTTTAAGAAGTCTCTCCTTAACACAAAACCTTCTGTGGTTGCTGAGGTTACATTCTTGCTGTTGTGGTTTTTCTCCTGACACAAGATTTCCACCAGCTCCTGGTTTTTCAAGACTCCTGATTCACATTTATCCAAGGAACATCTCTTCTCTTTGTGTGGAAGTTTAGTGTGCCCTTAAAACTCGTTGTAAGCTTTAAAGCTTTTTTATAAGATCATGAGAAGTCCAAGTGTGTCAGAGCCAGGTGATACCTGAGGAGTGAATATATGGAATTATTGCAGAGAAAATAGGGATACAGATTGGCTGACACGGTGCTCATGGAGTGGTGCCCTCTGAACAAGCTCTCCTGTTGTTTGCAGATATGGAAAACTCTGCTTATCTCTGCTCCTGGCACGCTCTGCACTGGCAGCCAAGGTGAGGACCTGTCACAGACACCTCAGCAAAAATAATTCCCCCAGGGAAAACCTGACAGGACCAGTCTGGGATATGGAGATTATTATAAAAACCCACCAAACATGATGGGAGTGTAAATGGCTGAAAAGAAACCACAACCATTCTTACAAGGGTGTTTGGCACAAGGCATCAGGCAGAACAAACATGTAAAGGATTTGCCTCCATAATTAGCATTTAATCCTCTTCTCTTGCTGCAGGAGATGCTTTTCTTGGCATCTCAGAATCCCAGAATCCACCTTGTGCCCAATGCCCACCTGGTCCCCAGCCCAGAGCTCTGAGTGCCACCTCCAGGCCTCCCTTGGGCACCTCCAGGCATGGGGACTCCAACCCTCCCTGGGCAGCCCCTGCCAAGGCCTGAGCATCCTTTCCATGCAGAAATTCCTGCTGCTGCCCAACCTGAGCCTCCCCTGGCCCAGCCTGAGGCCGTTTCCCCTTGTCCTTTTCTGTTTCCTTGTACAGAGCTCTTATTACACCCAGGACAGAAATGCTCCATAAGGTTGGAAGGTGATAATGTAGGGTCACTTCTGGCAGATTTGGTAACAACATTCCCTTTCCTCAGAAATCCCTCGCATCCTGCTGGAATCCATTGCCTTGGAGAATATCTTTGTCTAAAACATTTTTAAAACTTAAGAACAAACAGAATAGTTTGGACAAGGGCCTGACGTGCCAGAACAAGGGGGAAGGGCTTCCCAGTGCCAGAGGGCAGGGATGGATGGGATATTGGGCAGGAATTGTGCCCTGGCAGGGTGGCCAGGCCCTGGCACAGGGTGCCCAGAGCAGCTGTGGCTGCCCCTGGATCCCTGGCAGTGCCCAAGGCCAGGCTGGACACTGGGGCTTGGAGCAGCCTGGGACAGTGGGAGGTGTCCCTGCCCATGGCAGAGGTGGCACTGGGTGGGCTTTGAGGTCCCTTCCAACCCAAACCTTTCCGGAATTCTGTGACAGGACCTGCTGAGAAATGGGTACATTGCAGCTGTTGGCTTTACTGACATTGCAGGAAACCCCACAAAGCCCAGCAGAATGGCAGCAGTGTTCAATTTGAAACACACAAACTGCATGTTTAGGTTAAAACAGAGAAAAAAATCACACTGAAGACTGAAAAGCACCAATTAAAGAATTCACTTAAAAATAGGGCTGTTCCCTGTAGAGTTGTTTGAAAAATCCTTCAGCTGAACTTGTGATGCTGAAAACACTGCAGTGTTTTAGAACTCCACTGACAGTGGCCACTTGCTCGTCGTGATAGAGCCAATTCTTTTCAGATTCCTCCTTTTGAGTAACAACAGTGGCCACAGCTCTGCTGCACTGATCATCAGAATTCAAATTAAATCGAGTCTGTCGCTTGTTGATGCCACGAGGGTCATTCCCATCCTCCCAACAGCCAGAGGTGGAAGCAGGAGCAGAACAGGTGATGGGCCTTTCCAACCGCTCCAAGGGCACTGGAGCTGCTCAGCAGTGAGGGAAATGCCTCCCAGTGCATCTCCAGCAGCACAGCTCCCCCAGGTGCCAGCAGTGACACTGGACAAGAGGATTTGCTGTGTCATTGAGGGATCCTGCAGCCCAAAGTTCCCTGAAAATCCTCAGGTGATTTTTTTTCATCTTTAGATGCGAAAGAAATGGAAAGGCAAAATAATACAGGAGTGTTGGNCCCTCCCAGAGAAGGATTTTTTCCCAATATCCAATATCCTTCCCTCTGGCACTGGGAAGCCATTCCCCCTTGTCCTGGCACTTCCCACTCTTGTGAAAATCCCCTCTCCAGCCTTCTTGCACGTCCCCTTTAGGTGCTAGAAAGGGGCTTTCAGAACATTCCTGGACTGGGACTTCCCAGAACATCCCTGAAAGCAGCAGACCAAAGCCCAAAATCTGGGATAAGGCACCGCATTCCCAACCTGCTCTCAGTGCCATGTCCATAAGTTTATATCCACACCTGAGGCTGCTCTACCCCCTTCAATGGTACAAAACCCTGGAGAGCACAAGATTAAATTTAGGGGTTCCCCCTGGCATCACAGCAGGAAGCTCTTTAGTAATTTAACAAGCTGTTATGTTTTTGGAGCACGCAAAATACTTTCAGAAATGGAAAACAAAACCAATAATCCCTCAAACATTCTTTCCTTCAAGGCTCAAATCACCAAAGACTTGGAGTGAGCAGTGCCAAAGACTCGATATCCTGAATAATTTTTGGCCAAAATTCTTGTTCCCAAAAATAACCTGGTACAATAATAATGGTAAGTTGGTGTTCTAGGTAGTTGGAAATGCAAATATGGCAACAAATGCAGAGCCGAGAGCATCCAGCTCCCCCCATCAGCATCAGTACAGACTTTTCAAGTACTTTAATGAACTCCTCAGTTCTGCTCCACTTCAGCCTAATTCTGGCCCTGTGGAGTCTTTCTGAGATTCGTAATTGACCATGAAACCGCTGGATTTTTCAACTGGACTTTCCCAAAGAGACAAGGACCAATTCCAGCCCCTCTGGTGCAGTCAGTGATAGATTTGGGGGGGGATACTCTGGAACCCCAGCTCCCAGATTCCTTATTACAACATAAATAGAGCTCAGGTAAGGCCCTGCTCTTCCCGTGCTGCTTGAGGTTTATTCCAAGCCTAAAACCACCCCTTTTTTTTAAAACAGCCTTTCACAAAGATTATTTTTCTATCACACACATGTCCAGCAGGAAGGAGCAGCACTGAGCCAACTCCCTCTGCATAAAATAACATCCTCAATATCCAGAAAACAACCCAGAGCCAATGCCTTTATACCTGCTTACCCTAAACCTATAAAAGCAGAGAATCAGGAATCATTAAGGCTGGGAATGGCCTTTGAGATTCAAGTCCCACTGTCACCCCAGCACCACCACAAGCAGATTGGTTTGCACACCGGAGAGGAAATTTGCTTTCTTACACCCTGCTGAAGCTGCTTTCCTTCTCTTTGTGCTCACCCTGTAAAATCCTGCCCTCCAAAACCCCTACACACACTCCAGCTTTTTATTTCAGCCTCATTTGTCCCGGTCGCAGAAGGAACACTGCGCTCATCCAAAGAATAATGCCCAGAGACATCTCCCCTCTGAGCCCGAGGACAATCTCCAGCTCTCAGCACAAAAGGGCTTTTCCTGCCAGAATCAGCAATTCCCGGGGAAAGTGGGAGTTTACAGCTTCATCCCACAAGCCGTGCACTGCACTGGAGAGCTCTGGAGAGATCCATCACCTCACAGCCCTGGGAGGCACAGGGAGCAGGAGCTCGCTGAACCAGGGGGAGTAGCAAGGGGAAAAGCTGGACATGTAGAAGCTTGGGTCTCTATTACCCAACTTAATAAAGGTGGCCTGCAGTTATTAATCACCCTGATTGCTCGGGAGGGAGGCCGAGGGTGGAACAGGCTCTGTGAACACTGCACCAAGCCCTGACACTCTCCCAGCAAAGCCAGACTGGCTGGACAACATGAAACAGGACAGTGGTGGCACATGTCCCTCTAATCTATTTATTTCATCAGACTGGATCTATTTAATCCAATCCAATCAATTCTGTTATTATCTAATCTATTCCTTTTCAAAGTCTGCAACTTAATCTGGAATGAAACATTACAGGGTGAAGGGGTGACAGAGAAAAAGGGGAGGGGAAGTGGAGTGGAGGGACAGGAGCAAAGTGACCCCAAAATATTCCTGTCAGGGAGGTGAAGGGTAAAGGGTAAAGGGTAAAGGGTAAAGGTTAAAGGACAAGGCAGCTGACCCCAAAATGTTCCTGTCAGGCAGGTAAAGGGTAAAGGACAAGGCAGCTACAGCCAGACCTGTGACTCAGGAACGTTTCAGGAAGGGCAGGAAACCAAGTGCCACCTTTGCAGAGGGCTCAAGGACAAGGTCACTGCCACCACCCCAACAGGCAAACGGCCCAGTCAGCTGTAATTAGATTTAATTCAGTAATTACCTGGCAAAAATCATAAAGTGAGCACCGGAATGTGACTTCTCCTGGGGGAAAAGTAACGGGACTCAGTGATTTATACCCTGCAGCTGAGATGTGCTCATTTTTTTACCAATTCAGGAACTGAGGAGAAGAAAAAAAAACAGCTGCAAGGAAATTATCCACATTCTGAAACACTTCCCTGAGGACAGGACTGTGTGTTCAGCTCCCAGATATAAAATTTATTGTGGCATATACTCTGATTAGACATAAATTCATATATGATGCACAATGTACATGTGAGGTGTATTATGATCTATAATTTACAGCAGTATTTACTGCTGCAGTATTTGATAACATCTCTTTTAAGTGCAGCACAGTTTCTGTGCACTAAGTAGAGTTCCTTTGAGGAATGATGGCAGCCAGCTTTAGATATGCAAACCATTAAGTTGGAAGGTTCAATGTTCATATTCCAAAAAACTCCCTCAGCAATATCTCCAAGGATCAGCACTTGATTCTACATCTGGATTTTCAGGGAAAAGCCTGTCTGGCCACTTCTGCATTGTGTTAGAGGGTTCAGCATGGATTTTCCTTACCCGGGAAACTGCCTCATTCTTTTAAGAGCATGAAACTGAGTGAGAAAAGCATGGCTGAAGTGAGGGGAAAGACCCCAGGAGGCTGCACAGGGAGGACCTGGAGGTCCTGATATACCAGTGGCAGCAGGAAGAGCATTCCCAGCAGGGCAGGGAGGGATCCTGCCCCTCTGGCCAGCCCTGGGGGCACCTCTGCAGTGCCGTGCCCAGCTCTGGGCTCCTCAGCACAGCAGGGCCAGGGAGCTGCTGGAGCGGGGCCGGCGGAGGCTGCGCGGCTGAGGAAGGGCCTGGAGCATCTCGGTGCCCAGGAAAGGCTGAGGGAGCTGGGGCTGTGCAGCCTCGAGAGGAGCCCCAGCCGAGAGGGGCCCTCAGGCCTGGGTGTCCCTGGCTGCAGGGAGGGCTCCGAGCAGGGCCCGGGCTCTGCTCCGGGGGCCCAGCAATGGCACCAGAGCCACGGGCAGGGCCCGATGCCAGCAATTCCCCCTGCACAGGAGGCACAGCTTCTGCCCTGGGCAGTGCCCAGCCCTGAACAGATTGTCCCCAGAGCCTGTGGGGTCTCCTCCCTGGGGCTGTTCCAGAGCTGTGTGCACACAGTGCTGTGCCCTGTGCTCTGGGATGGCCCTGCTGGGGCACGGAGGTGCCACCAGGTGCCCGCTGTGCTCCCTTCAGCCCGAGCCAGTCTGTGACTCTCTGTATTTGATCCAAACTCTCATTTTCAGCCACTCCACTGTTCCAGTTCAGAAGACAGTTCTCTTCCCTGCAGGATGGGAGAAGCTCAGGTCTCTCTTGGCAGTGTGGCTTATCTGACTTCAGGCAGGGCTTTAAGTTGCCACCATGCAAAGACCAAAGAATTAAAAGCTCTAAGAACCACTTTGGCTGTTTTATTCCAGTTGAATTTCAGGAGTGGTACTCGATGGTGCCTCTGGGTCACTTCCAACTGAGGATATGCTATCATTCCATGAAATGATCTTCCTCGCCCAGCAAACAAGCACTCCCCAAAACTTCCTTATTTCACGAACTCTCTGTTGTCTGTCTCCATCAAGTTTTCTGGAGGAGAGGAGCACACACACTGAATTTTCCACCAAGCCTCAGCCTATTGTCTCGGTCCCCTCTGCAGCAGACAGAAATGGGTCTCTCTGCACAGCCATAACTCAAGTGGGCAGGAGAAACGGCAAATGTGACACTGATGTGCAGCCCGGAGAAGGTGAAAAGCTTGATGAAATTAAAGCAGCTGGAGGAAAACATTGAATGGCTGCAGAAGATCCTACTGGAAGTGTCAGGGAAGACAAGTCCATTGTATCCCTCCAAAAACTCCCAAGCCGAATAGTGATGCTTTAAATCTTCTCTTCCCTGCTTTGCTTCCTTTATGTGGACCATTAACTCCCACCCATCTCTGGCTGTGCTGAGTGTGGAAAAACTGAATTACAGAATTCTTAATACCTCATAACTCCTCGTGAAAATTACAGAACCTATAACTTCTCCTCCAGAGTTATTTAAACCACTGTTTATTTTATTGTGAAAAATCACTGTAATTCCACAAACGACCCATGTGCCCCCTTCCCTAACATTCCCCATCACCAACTGTTGGCTAAATGTTCTATTTTCAAGGATTAATATTTGCCAAAATGAGAGGAGAAAGAGCTGAGGAACCTGTGTAGTGACTAATTTAGTTCACAGCTCACAGAATGGTTTGTGTTGGGAAGGGATCTTAAAGATCACCTTGTTCCAACTTCACCTCCCACTAGACAGAGTTGATGATAAAGTCTTTTTATCTCTTAATTAATTACACATTCAATTTTTATAACTTAGTGCATTATTTGAAGTGGTAAAACTACTTCGGTCTGAGAGACTAAATAATCTGGTTTCCCTTTGCCTGTGGCTGCACCCGAAAAACCACAAATTCTTGTTTTGTTTTTATGGACTGCACAAATTATTAAACCCGTATAAAAAAAGGGAGAGAGCGATCTTTTAAATCTAGGAAGAAAACATGGGAAATTTGAAGAGGGCAGTGAAATAAATAGATTTCTCTGTGAAACAGACCTTTGTACACAGCTGCAAAATTATTTTTGAGATATTTGTTCTCTGCAGATTATTTTCAGGAATGAATGGGCTGATTTTAAAATAAGCTCATGTAATTCTTCTGGCAAAGGTTGTCCTTAAAACTTATTCTTAGAAGAGAAATTCTCCAGCCACACTGATCTGCTCATGGTGTTTGTGAACGTAAAGACTTCCCAAGCCGATTTGGAGAACTCAAAACCTGGTAATATTGTGGGGTTTTTGAACTTTTTAAACCTCATTCCAAAGCTTTGTTCACTGACATATAGAATCACAGAACGGTTCGGGTTGGAAGTGACCTCCAAGGTCACCAGCCATCAACCACCACCACGCTGTTCACCACTAACCCATGTCCTCATGTGCCACTTCCACATGGGACTGAACACTTCCAGGGATGGGGACTCAACACTTGCCTGGACAGCGCCTTCCAGTGCTGAAGCCACCCTTTCCATGACGAAATTCTCCCTAAAATCCATTCTAAACCTCCCCTGGTGCAGGCTGAGGCTATTTCCTCTCCTCCTTCACTTGTTACCTGAGAAAATAGCTCGACCCCACCTCAGCAGAACTTCCTTTCAGGAAGTTATTTCTATTTCTAGGCAATTTCTCCTTTTAAGAAGTTATTCCTGGTTCCAGGAAATCCCTCTTTTCAGGAAGTTATTCCTGGTTCCAGGAAGTGCAGTCCCTCTGAGTTCAGCCCATTGCCTGAACAACTTCATTGATGGTTCTTAGGTTTGAATCTCTCAGAGCCAACTCACACCCGGCCCAAAACAGAGGGAGAAAAGGGGAGCATGCCCCAAATCCAGGAGCAAATCCATCAGGAATTCTTCCTAGCCCAGTGAAGACGTGAGGCACTCAGAGACTTTTCCAACCAGTGGCTGCACCATCAATCCCAAGGAATTTCAAATTCCATGGAGAACAACAGGCAGGATGGACCAGACCTGTGGGAATCTGAGAGGTGCCACTCATCACTGATCCAAGTGACCAAAAAAAAGGAACGAAGATTGGCTATAAACCGTTTCCTACAGCATTTTCTATCCCACGTTGTCTAATTCCATGACAGCAAGTAGAGAAAATTGTCTCTGTGTTACAAAAAGAAGCCAGAAGTGCAAAGCTGACCCTGGAAGCTGCTGCTGATGTGGTGTTTGGGGGCTCTTATTGACCAGATTAAAAACCTCCCTCACTCCCTGATCGATCTAATCCCAAAGCCAGGGAACTGGATGATATTTGTAAAGGAAATAAATTGATTACCCGATGAGTTGGTCTTTGTTTTGCTCCACGAGGGTGGGAGGAACGTTGGAGACGATCACTTGCATGTCCAACTGATTGACCACGGAGACCTGGAAAGGAAAGAGGGAAATTCCATTGGCACTGCCAGGCACGGCCCCCTCCCCATCCAACAGCAGCGGAAAAATTCCTTTGCTGCCTCCACACCGTGCCCTGATATCCAGATGTCTCCTTTTAATTCCAAACGGGAGAGCTGGGAAACCTTGCAGCCAAAGCCCATAAACATCAGGCAAAGATTAAACTGGAACTGTAATTCCAGGTCTGCATCAGAATTATGGATTTTTAAGGTGGGGACAGCAAAAGCTGTTCTTAGTTCAGACTTGACTTAGAGAATCCCAGATCTCCCACGGGCTGTATTCAAAACTAATTCTGAGCATTTGGGTGGTTTGGATGCCAGGAAAATCCTCCCTTGGAGCCATGCAATGTGCACCAAGGGAAATGGAAATACAGGATTAATTCCACGAAATCAGTGCTGCTTTGTTAGAAAATCAGGACGGAAATTGTTCATTTACATCGAAGCAATCAGTGAGAGGTTTTATTTTAATCTCCAATTGTTTCAGCTTCTCCCTCTATCATAAAACTGTACATTTTACCATTGAGCTTTTCCCTTTAAAAAAAAAATCACACAGGAAAAATTGCTTCTAATCCACTCAATACGTGTGTGCTTTGTTGGAATAAAATTAAATTCAAGTTTTCCACTGAGGTATGGAGTGACCTCAGACCTAATCTCTGGCAATTGGTATTTTTTACTACAGCACCAACGTCACTCCAATCCCATAGAGGATTCTGGAGGAAAATTTGGAAAACTAGGCCAATGTTAACGCTGATAAATTTAAAAATCAGGAGTTAGTCGATTGTAAAAGAAATAAACAAGCCCTGATTTTCCAAAGAGGAGCCCTGGAAGCACAAAAGCAGAAAAGCCTGGATGTGCTTCCACATCAAACACCGATTCACCAGCTTTGAAGCTTAATTCAACTTAAAATATTTAAATGTTCTTGAAATGTCATCAGATACCCTGATCAGCACGTACAGGCTTCTGTGTAAGAAACACAGAATTATAATGAGCTCCAAATAAATTTTAGACTAAAATCGTGCAACGGAACTGGAAAGCAATGATTAATTTAATAGAATTAATTACATTAGCCAATTCAAGCAACCACTGTGCACCCAGGAACTGAGAACAGCATAAAGGCAACACCAAAAACAAAGGCAGCAATTCTTTTAAGATTGAAGAAATCACAATTATCCTCATTTGTTCTTGTACAAAACCAGGGATAAACACACATTCATGACAAGCTATAGGAAACCAAGGGTGTTGGACAAAAATCAAGTGACATTTGTGGTTTCCATGGTAACATTAACTTGCTTGTTATCCCCATTTGTAAAGGCAGGCAAAGCAGAAAATTGTTGGTAACCTCTAGCCATGAGTTATACCCATTTGATCCCAAGCTTTGTTCATTAGGCACTTCCCAAGTTTTAAATCCAGCAAGGTAAAGCCTGCAGAGAGTCTTGATCATGATGAGGCACCACTGGATTCCTGGGAGTAGCTGGGACCTGAATGAGGAGGGGCCTTGGAACCCCCTCAAACCCAATAAACATTTGATTAAAGTTGATATCCACGACATCATAAAGATGATACCCATGACCTTGAATAATGACAGTGAATATCCACTGCCGACACTTCCTCAGCACCTCTTGGTGCTTCTTTGCAGCAAACTCCTGTTAAAATGTAATTTTTAAATCTCTTTCCTCTCACATATGCTGAGAAGGAAAATTCCATCACACGGAAGCAAACTGCCAACCCACTGGTGTCTGACTTGAGCCATCCTGGTGTCCTTCCCATGGATTGTTCCCACCAGCACGAAGACCTTTGACCAGGGGATTTGGCAGGTCCTGCTGCTCCCAGAGCTGTGCAAGGCTCTGAGGAAGCATCCTGGTTCCAGTTCTGGAGGATACCTTGCTCTGCTCAGCTTCTTCCCAGCCTTGTCCCTCCGGTGGTGTCCTGCCTCTTCTCCCAAGACCTCCTCCCAGTGCAGTCCTATCTTCTTCCCCCACATCTTATTTTTCTGCGTGGGAGTAATTAAATGATTTCCCTTTTGTTTATGCATTTTTTGAGCAGGCTTTGAAAGAAAAAACACCTGAGAGCCTGAGCCCCAACCCCACAGCAGGAAAATCCTGTTAAAATCGTGGGAAAGGATCTTGGTGTATGGATCACGCTTGGTGCATAAAATCAGAGAATCCCAGAATGGCTTGAATGGAAGGGACCTTAAAGCCCATCCCATTCCAGCCTCCTGCAGGGACACCTTCCACTGTCCCAGGCTGCTCCAAGCTCCATCCAGCCTGGCCTTGGACACTGCCAGGGACCCAGGGGCAGCCACAGCTTCTCTGGGCACCCTGTTCCAGGGCCTGCCCACCCTCACAGTCAGGAATTCCTTCCCAATTTCCCATCTCTCCTTGCCCTCTGGCAGTGGGAAGTCGTTCCCCCATTTCCTGGCACTCCATCCCTTGGAAATTGTCTCTCTGTGTTTCCTGTCAGCTCCTTCAGGCACTGTGAGGCCACAGTGAGGACAGCCCAGAGCTTCTCCTCTCCAGGCTGAACACTCCCAGCTCTCCCAGCCTTTCCTCCCAGCAGAGCTGCTCCATCCCTCTGCTCATCCCAGAGCCTCCTCTGGACTCATTCCAGCAGGTCCATGTACCAGTGTTCTAGGCAGGATGGGGTCAGTCTGGGATTGTACCTCCACCTCCTCCAAGCTTCCAGGCCCTGCTCAAAGCCACTGGGTGTACTGCTCATCACTCAGCCAGACATCCTAAAGAAACCTCTATAAATTAATGAGACATCCTTCACTTCCTAATGTTAATGTCGATTCTTTCTGGCTATGTTTTAATGTCCCATTAGTACCTAAATTGCCTGAGAATTCCCCATCATTTTGGGAGGTCAAGCATGAGGGTGTCATCCTTTATGTTTATTTGGTGAACTCCTGCAGAACTCCCACACCAAGGATTCTGGCTCTCATCCTTATCCTTTGACAGTGTTCCCATGAAGAGGATAATGCACTCCATCCCTTCCACGTTATGCTAATATTGAGTCAATCCATCAAGTTTATAGGCTTCAAGGAAATTTAGCTTGGATGGTTCCTGTGGCTGGACTAAGTCAGTGTTCTTTGAACAGCACAAAACCATGAGCCTGATGCCTAAAGGTGGTGCCAGTTCTGAAATGTTACTTTCCTGGGGACTGAAAAGTTCATTCTCAGCCCAAATTTGTTCCTTAACATAAGCAACTAAGACAACTTGGACATGACCAGCAGGGACACAGAATCCCAAAATCCCAGAAAGTTTTGGGTTGGAAGGAACTTAAAACTGATCCAGTGCCACCCCTGCCATGGGCAGGGACACCTTCCACTGTCCCACGCTGCTCCAAGCCCCAGTGTCCAGCCTGGCCTTGGACACTGCCAGGGATCCAGGTGCCCTTCCCTTGTCCTGGCACTCCACCCTTTGTCCAAAGTCTTCCTCCATGTTTCTTGTACCTCCTTCAGGTCCTGGAAGGTCACAGTGAGGTCGCTCCAAAGCTTCTCCTCTCCAGGCTGAACACCCCCAGCTCTCCCAACCCTTCCTCCCAGCAGAGCTGCTCCATCCCTCTGATCATCCTGGTGCCTCCTCTGGACTCATTCCGACAAGTCACAAAATCTTTTGGTTTAAGAAACCAAAAGCTTTATTTCAGTGCCTTCAAAAAATTAAGCACAAGGACTTTATGGCTTTTCTCTAGGCCTGCCTGGAATTCAACTTTCTGCAGTGTTTGAATTTCCTCAGGAATTATTCCATAGTAATAATCCCTGGCTGATACTTACGAGCACTTCTGCTTTGCTGCTCAGCCCTTTACCGTAATCGTCAGTGGCAATGACCTGGAACTTGAAATAGGATCTCCTCATGTTTTTGAAGAGCATGGCAGTTTTGATGAGCCCCGTGTAAGCCTCGATCACAAAGCCTTCCTTGCCATCCTTGATGGGGGGAATGATGAGCCTGTATTGCATGGCGCTGTAATTCCCAGTGTCCTTATCATCGGCCTAATGGGGAAAACAAAACAAGCAGAAACAAACCAGGTAAATATGCATGGAAGGAGTCATTAACCTTGTCCTTTAAATAAAGTTACATCTTGGCCCAGCAAATTTCTGCCTCTCTGACATTTAAAACGTGAGATCCCAGAGCACAGATATGGCTGCTACTTTAAATGCTTCATTTAACTTTGCTGCTCTCCGTTTTGCTTTTCCAGCGATTTCTTCCTCCTCTGTTGGCACTAAACTGCTATGGAAGAAAGAAAAAAAAAATTAAAAGTACAAAAATATAAGCTGACTTTCAAGTCTGCAACAATACCTAAGAACTGCTTAATGCTGAGAAACCTCCACTACCAAATTCTCACTGAAAAGGAAATATCAAAGGAAAAAACCATCTCAGCAACTCGTGCACAGACTTACACAAGGATGTCCTTCATCTTAGAGATATTCTGATGGAGCACAGGTGTTTTTGTAGCAATCAAATTATTTTTTATTAAAGTAAGGAAGGACTGAGTGCCATTCCTGCAGTGGTGCACAGGGACCTGCTGTGCAGGACACAGAGCTGCCCTGGCACTGTCCCGTTGCTGAACGGGATCAGGATACAGAGCTGGCATCAACCAGGCAGCCCCAGGAATTGTTATTCCGCCTTCCCTGCTCCTGACAACCCCGTGTGCAGCCCCATCCTGGCCTCTCCAGCCCCATTCCTTATGCTCCTGTAATTCCTGTATCCAGAGGGGAGTATTTCCAAGGACCCTTACAGAGCTGTCCCATGCTCCTTCCAGGGATCAGCGAGGTGGGAGCTAATTAATGCCTGAGCACTCATTAGTCTTGGGCATGGCCTCAGCATCTGGGACACTTCAGGATCTATCAGCAGGTTTGTATGGAAATATTGGCACGGTTCCTGAGGCTGTGGCTTAAGCTAATGCTGGAATAAAAACCAGCCTTGACTTTGAAAAGGTGCACGTAAAATCCATGGAAAATCCATACTGTGATACGACTTAAGGGAATGAAAATGAAAAGCATTAAGGGTTTGTGTCAGCATGAAGAATTCATAGAATTGTGGAATATCCTGGGCTGGAAGGGACCCACAAGGATCATGGATCCAGCCCCTGGCCCTGCACAGACACCCCAACAGCCCCACCCTGGGCATCCCTGGCAGCGGTGCCCAAACGCCCCTGGAGCTCTGGCAGCCTCGGGGCCGTGCCCATTCCCTGGGGAGCCTGGGCAGTGCCCAGCACCCTCTGGGGGAAGAACCTTTCCCTGATCTCCAGCCTGACCCAGCTCCAGCTGTTCATGAGACACCACAGCTGCTAAAAGAGAATTACCCGTGCAAGGTCATTAAGCCTTCAACAGGGGGCCATTAATCATCATTAATTGTTTCCTCACCAGCACTTAACAAGTTCTATGTGGTAGAAATTGTCCCTTCTGGTTTTTTTTTTTCATTTTCAGATAGTTTTTCAAGGAATACCAGCACCACATGAGGGATCCAGGTGCTCAAACCTGTATGTGCTCCATGCTACTCCAACTTCCCATGAGCCCAGATTCCCAGATGGAACCATCCAGCACTTAAAGGATAATATTCAGGCTGGAAAGAGCAAACAGGTTTCATTCAGAGCTGCCCAAAAGACAAGCTCCTGGAACGACACCAGCTGTCACTCGTCACCGACACACAACTGGGTAAATTCCCACCCTCTCTCAATATTTTGCTTTCTTCTGAACTCACAAAGCTTCATCTGGCTCGGCTACCAAAAGCACAACTACAAAATGTTTTAAGTCCTTTCTGTTCTCCAGCTCCGTAAGTTTTTTTCAAGCTTTTAAAATCGAGATTGCTGCCTCCTGGGTGAGCTCAAACCCCTTTATTAGTGATTTTAGGAAAGATGGGAAGGTTAAAAATCTTTCTGAAATTTACTCTGTTCTGTCAGTCATAAAGTAAATATATCAGTGGGCTTTTCCAGAGCATTCCAGCTTTCCAACTGGCACGGGGAAATACAACCCCACAACATCCCAGAGCCAGCAGATGGGAGTTTGACAGGTGGAGAGTCAGGAAAATTGTTGGCTTTCCACATAAATAAATTGCTGAAGGAAGAAATGAGTGTGAAAACATGCTATGTCATAGAACCATGGAATTTTTAAGGTTAGAAAACACCTCCGAGATCATCCGATCCAACCTTTGAGCATCACCTTGCCCATTAAACCACATTGTGCAGTGCCATGTCCACTCATTCCTTGAACACTTCCAGGGCTGGTGGCTCCACCATTCCCTGGGATCCCCTTCCAACGCTCAGCCACTCTTTCAGGAAGAAACTTTTCCTACTATCCAGCCTGAATGCCAGGAAGTGGCTGGAGAGAAACACCAGGCTGATGTTCGGATGGTGAGAAACAACAACAAAAATTAAAGCAGCACCTCCGCTGTGCCTGGAGGGACAGGACACAGGGAATGGCTTCCCACTGCCAGAGGGCAGGGATGGATGGGATATTGGGAAGGAATTGTTCCCTGGCAGGGTGGGCAGGCCCTGGCACAGGGTGCCCAGAGAAGCTGGGGCTCTGCCTGGATCTCCCGAAGTGTCCAAGGCCAGGCTGGACAGGGCTTGGAGCAGCCTGGGACAGTGGGAGGTGTCCCTGGAGAGGAGCATGACGCCCTTCCAATAAAAAGCCAATTTCTTCGTTCAAATGGATTTGTGAGGTTGGTTCAGCTCAGACAGAAGCCCATCATATTTTTACTGGCACAAAATTCTCTCTCAATAAAAGCTACAGCTTTTAATAGTCACTGCTTTCAGTGACACCAGAAATCAATTTCACCTTCAGCATTTCACGCCTGGAGATGTGTGTGACTAAAAACAAACAAAATTTGGAGCCAAATTAAGGTATTGATGCTGCAGGCACAGGCATTAAACAAAGTCAGCCCTTCTGCACAAAGCTGAGGGCACTGGAGCTCAGCACTAATGAGATGTTTAAGTCTTGCAGCTAAGTTTAAGGCATTAAACTCTAGTGAGAGAGGTCTTTTGACATTTGAAGCTCACAGCTTGTAAAGTCCTGCAGAGTTCAGGTGCCCCGAGCCAGTGGACAGGCTCTGAGTCAATTGTCACCAGTTCTGAGAGCTCAGTGCCACCCCAGAGCCATCGGCAGCCTCAGCACCATCACAGCTCAGGCTCTCCTCACCCACCCAGAGAGGAGCAAACAGGTGCCAAACAGCCTGGAAAAATTATCAGATTCCAGCTTCAAAAATCTGAACTCTGTTGTTTGCATTCCCCCCTTTCTCTGCTCTCTGGATCAAACCTAAGGACACTCGGCTCGGCAGGACCAGCAGAGAGAGCTTGTGAGCTGCTCCCAGGAATGTCCCAAACTTCTCTAACACAGAGGAAGGATGTTTGCTATTCCTCTAATTTGTCCTGAAGGTAAATATTTTTGACACTTCATTAGGAAGAGATCTATGACATCTCATGAGTTGCATTAGGACTGTCAAAGAAGAGAAAGAGCCGCACTTAATCTTAATATTCCAGCAGCATATCTGCCTTTTGTTCTGTGCAAGAAATACAGATGTCTCCTAAATCCTGCTGTGACTGAGGGCTGATAAATATGGATGATCTCAGGAATTACCAGGCCAAATTCCAGCCTCCTGTGATTGAGTGTAGGTGTGCCCTCACAAAGAGAGTTGGGTTGGCATCGCTGCCTCTGGCCCTTTCCCATCCCCTCCCACAGAGGAGGAGGCACAAATCCTGGGGTGCTCCCTAATCCCAGCACAAAAGCACTGAGGATATTTTTACTCAGAGGGTGGGCAGGCCCTGGCACAGGGTGCCCAGGGAAGCTGTGGCTGCCCCTGGATCCCTGGCAGTGCCCACGGCCAGGCTGGACACTGGGGCTTGGAGCAGCCTGGGACAGTGGAAGGTGTCCCTGCCATGGCAGGGGGTGGCACTGGATGGGCTTTAAGGTCCTTCCAACCCAGACCATTCTGTTCTCTCAGTGATCAACCCGTTCTTTTTCTCTTCTTTGTGAGAAGGCCCAAAAATGATGCCTTTAAAGCATCAATTCACCCACCTCTGGCTCCGTGTGGCTGCGCAAGCACAGCTCTGTGCCAGGACACCCAGGGAGGCTGGCCAACCCCAGCCCGTGTGACAGCAGCTCCCTGACACTGTCACCAAAAATCACCAGTGCCATGTTTGGGATGAGCATAAAAACCATCAATGACCATAATTCCTGAAGCTGCTGCACAACCACTGATGATCCCAGTTTTTGGCATTATCAGCCTGAGCTGAACCCAGATTTGCTGCTGAGCATGACATGCAATTGTTAATGTGAGATGTTTTCCACCTCCCTCGCAGGGTCACCCTTAACCACGAGCCCGAGGCTGCTAACGGGGCATGGAAAGTGGCAGGACTGGGATGAGGCTGCTGAGGGTTTTTTCCCCTCTTCCCAACAGATGGCAGCTTCAATGTTCCCAGTTACGGCTGGCACAGAAAGCAGCTTTCAGAACCTGGCCGTTTCTGCCGGCAGCAATTTCCAGACTCTTGCAGATTTCCAGTTCTGCTGGCACAGCTGCCCCTGTGCTGTTTTAGGGGAGCTTTCCCTGGGTGTTCTACAGCCACCTAAGCCTGGAAATTTGGTGTAGCCGTTGCAGTTTTCCTTTATTTCCTGCATTTCTTCACTTCCAAGTTCTTTTACACCCTCGTCCGGCTCAGGCCCTTTGGAACTCCTGCCTCTCACTTGGTTTGCCACTGGCTGCCTCAGGAATTTGTAGCCTTGAATTTGCTTTGAATTAATATCATATTCATATTTTATTTGTATT